>JBBPSB010000017.1:0-121035 GCA_038093375.1 Xerocomus brunneocitrinus | reverse complement strand
GGGCGATGCCAGACAGCCACCGCACGCTGCCCTGGACGCAACTCACGCACCTCACGCTCCGCGGGGGGTACCGGCCGACAGACCTCGAGGAGCTCCTCGGGATCCTCACGTGTGCGCCGCTGCTCGCGCACCTCCACGTCGAGATCACGCAGTACAAGCGGGAGACAAAGTACGACCGCGCGCGCATCGCGATGCCCTGCCTCGCCACGCTCGTGCTGGTCACGATCAGCAGCCACGAGGCGTGCATCAGCCACCTGCTCGACGCGCTCGCGACGCCCGCGCTGCGCGACTTTCAGCTGCTCACGCGGGTGTGGGACTCGAGCCAGATGGCGACGGGCTGGTGCCATGAGAGCTTCCTGGCGCTTGTCGCGCGCTCGAGCTGCTCGCTCAACCACTTTACGCTCACCGCGGTGGATATCTCGACGGGGGAGCTGAGGCAGGTGATGGAGCGCTGTCCGTCGCTGGTGCTGCTCAAGCTCAACGGGATGGATGTGCCGCGCTTGGTCGCGCCGCTGCTCAAGGAGATGATCCACGAGCCGGAGCAGGGCGGGAAGCTGCCCCTCGCGCCTTGGCTCAAGGCGATCTCTCTCAGCTGCGAGTCGATGGCGGCGTTGGACCACGAGATTGATGATACCGGGCTCACTTTTGGGCAGGCGTTTGCGATGCTTGTGAGGTCTCGGACGACGGGACGGGAGCTCAACAGCAAAGTTCTCAAACTCAAGTGGATTCATTGGACGATTTGGTGGGAATGGTGTAGATACCAGCCCCCAGTTCAGGCACACCCCGAACCTGAGCTGGAGAGTCAGCTTTCGAAGCTGTGTGCGGGAGAGGTGGATGTTGGTGTGTCTGCTGCTGTATATAACAAGTACAAACGGGTCTCGTGAGGATATAGAGGCAAGACTGGCTGGCCCAGTGATCGGACATAATATATTGTTACACGTGGGACTAGTACATGGTACACTACGGCGTATGACATGATGCACATAATGTGATGGCAATGCGAAACATAAGGCGAAACTGCTGATTGAAGATGGATATCTCGGCTTGAAATGAGGCATGTGGCCAAGGCATAAATGGGTTAGCTCGCAGGTGATATCGGCCTGACATGAACGGAAAGAGCGATAACGAATGGACAGCCTTTCGAAACTGGAATGACGCAAATCACGTAATGGGGATAAGTTAATTGAAGCCGTCAAAGTGGCCCTTGAGAATTCTCTCTCCCATAGGGGAGGGCGCACGACGAGGGCGCGCATTCTCAGTGACTGTTGCGGAACGTCTGGGTTTGCGATTGTACAAATTCTTCCCAGGGGATACGCTCAAAAGAGCAGAGTTTTGGGGAGGGCTACGATTGCCGGGCTGAGATGCATCCGCTGCCGGCTGCGATAACGTTAAATGACGAGAGAAGATTAGGGGGCAAACATGCCTTGGGACGCTGGCTTAGGGAGAGACGCCTGAGAACATTGACACCACGTTCGTGGTGAGGCTCCGGGGCAGAGAGTGGGGGTTGGAATCGGCCGGAAACGCTGTCACGACGGGCGTGGGGAGTAGGCTTAGTGTCTTCAGCTGGTTCGTCTGGTGTCGCGTGAGAGACATGGAAACAGGAAGACATGTGGGGATAGATACCTTGGGGGACGGGGGGAGGTGCGAAACCGCGAAAGGGAAAAGTGGCGGGTGTCTTGGCTGGGGATTGGGAGAGGAAGTAGAGAATGGGAGAGCTAGGCGAGATGGGGATGGGTGCGCTGGGGAAATTCTTTGGTGGTGTGACCAGGGGAGGAGAAGTTGGAGAATTGGACGAATCAGAAGAGAACGAGGAGGAGCGATTACGGAGATGGTCAGTCGAAATGGGGATCGGTTTTGAGTGGTGCACGTTATGGCTCATGGCGGGAGAGAGCAAGAGACAATCAGTATCAGAATATCTTATAAAACCCCGACGTGGGAATTCCATGTTTGTCATAGCACGTGTTCTTATTGCAATCTCATCATAGCATTTCCCCGCTCAATTCCCCGGATTTACCCATTTCTGACATCGGTTATCCACCGCCGCTGGGACCAAACCATTCCCCAGACACATACCAGGCCTCGCAGTGTCTCAGTGTAACATTGAGCTGCCATACTCGGATCGCTCCGACGGGCGCAGAGACATTACCTACAATGGTCACTGGTCGGAAAAGCCTAATTCCAGAATCCGCGATCGCATGGGAAATATGCTGCACAAGACAAGTCATTGTACTGCAACCGATGTCAATTTGATACGTTTACCAAACGGCATTTGATGCCGGATTTCAATTTACTCGATTGTATTAGTGATCATGTACATGGCCGCCCAAGGGGAATGTTTGGATATTGGTTCATCACCGCGTCACATCGCCTTGACCTCTTCCGCGACACGGGCCTCAGTTAGGAAGTAGTACTGACACCATGCCAATGAAAATGGAACGAATCCGAATTTCTTACGAGCGGTCTGCCGATTCGAGCCAGGTCCCCTTGACAGCCATCTTCTGCGGCACCAGGAGGCACCGACGAAGCAGTTTGAGGGTTGTCGCAGGTTCCTTTTTGCTTGCGTCGGGTTGAACTGCTTCGTGAGATCAAGGCCGTGCGTCGTCTTTCATACAAGTGTTCCCTCGGAAGTGAGATATGGCATGCAGTGCCTTGCATTATATAAAAGTAGGTATAAGTACTCCATTAAGAGGCAAGCCACACCTGGCGTGTGGACCAAGTAAAATGAATGTGTAGGAATGAGTGTGAGATCCAGATGATACGTCCCTGGGCATTCCGCGTCGAAATTCAGATAATAAAGATATCCAAAGGGCGCAAAAGCGGGGCAGCAAAAAGACCCGGGTCGTCATGATAGCATACTATACACGTGCAAGAGAAGAGAAAAAAAAAAGGGCCAGTGTTGGAACGCGCTCAATCTAAAAAGGCGAGTTCACTCAATCTGCGACTCTCGGCATCTTCAATACCCCTCGTCTCTTTGATGATGCTTCCGATGCTGTGGATGGTCGGACTAATCGCAGTCCGCGGTATCTGAGCAATACTCGCGTGATCTGCGCTCGACAGCGTGCTCGTGCTCGTGCGCCCAAAGCCTTCTGTCATCGAAAGACGAAGACTCGTGAGCGAATGTGTCCCCAACCGACCGAGTGAGGACCGGACAACCTTGGGCGGCCGATGGCTCGAATCGCTCGTGCGCCTGCGAGAGGCGGGCAAGCGAACATATGTGTCCTTTTCGGGGACAGGAGGTGCATGGTCTGACTGGGATGACTCCAACGTCGATCCTGGACAGTGCGATGAAAACGTGCACGAAACCGGACTCTCCACTGTGACGGGGGACGATAGGTCATCCAATGGGCTGGACACGATGATTGGTAGAAAGGACAAGGGGGCAGGGGGAGTGATGGGAGCTTGGTCCGATGGCTCTTCATGCAACACCTCGAGGTGCGACGAAATGGACAAGGGGGGAAGGGAGCTACAGAGCGAGGGTCTACCTGCAGAAGAGATGCCCTCGCTCGATCGACGGGTATCTACATCGGATGTAAATAGAGTTGGCGCAGACTTGGGACCTGCCCTCGCTGGCTGCAAGTAGGGGGAGGCATGGGTACCGTGGTCGAATTCGCTACTCTCAGAGTTTCTGTTGACCGCCAACCAACTTGCCTTGAGCCGTTCCGCTTCTGATGATGATCCGTGAAACGTCAAGCTAGCCGGTGAAGGGCATGGGCCGAGACGTTCATCTTGCTCGCGCTCCTGCACGCTGAGATCTTTGCGGGGCGGGAGGAGTCCACGCTCGCGAAGTGCGGCCTCTCTGTGACGCTTGGAGACGAAACTGTTGGGGAGCGTTGAAGAGTGTTGAGGAGCAGGCGTGGGTAATCTGGGGTCTCGGGTAGATGGTCGAGACCACAATCCGTCAGGGCCGGATTTAAGGGGGATGGAAATGTTGAGCTTGGAGGTCACACGGCGGATCAAAGTTGGCTTTGGGAGGGCGTCGAGGTCGCTGGTGTATTGGCATGAGGGAGGGTGACGAGTGGAAATGAACGTGGGGTACTGACCTCACAGGCTTTAAAGATTTCTTGGGCTTGTCAAAAGCAAGGGCTATTTGCGTACCCTGGGACAAGTTGGGCGCTCCGTGGTCATAGAGATGTTTACCGCGCTCGTCGCTGTCGTCTGCGGTGCGGAGACGGAGACGGAAGGGGAGAGGCATTTGTGGGAGAAAGAGCAAAGTGGGTAGCCTGGGAAGTGAATGGGGTATAAGAGATCAGGTGTTACAAGGTCCGAGCAGGAGTAACCGACAATCGTATTAAAAAAGTCTGGCGAATCCTGCAATGAAAAAGCCGATCAGTTTCGGAATGACCACAGAGTTGGATATACTCAAGGAGGCCCACAAGTAAGAACCCCCAACTAGCTCAGCCTTAGCACAACCTCACACCGCACACAGGTTCCTTCGTGACGACGCAGAATCACACCCCACAGCTTGGGACGAACAGCTCGCAAAAAAGTACTACGACAGCCTCTATCGCGAGTTCGCCATCTGCGATCTCAAGCACTACAAGTCCGGCAATGTGCGTCGTTTCACATCTTTTCGCACTCCAAATCCATCGTATCCCCAGTTTGCCTTGCGCTGGCGCTCAGAGTCCGAGGTTCTTGACGGAATTGGTGAAACCTCGTGCGCAAATACCCGCTGTCCCCATCATCTTTCCTCTCCCACCGATCTCTCAACCCTCGAACTGCCATTTGCTTACGAAGAGCACGGAGACCAAAAGGAAGCTCTAGTCAAAATTGTCTTGTGCCGGAAATGTGTGCGGAAGTTAATGTGGAAAAGAACGCGTGACGCCGAGGGCGAGGCGGACGATGGTGTCGAGCAACCAGGGCGTCGTCGATCGCACTCTCCGCCACGACGACAACGCTCTCCGTAGTACTTGTACCTTAATTTCAAAGTCCGTTCTTTCTCTACCATGACCACGCCAGTGGACAGACAGGACATTCACAAGTCCTGTCGAACCATCGAGGCACTCCTCAGTGTCCTCACAGACTACTGCGACGTCGCCGGTGCCTTTGCATCAGTACAGAGAAAGCTAGCAAAGGCACTCAAGGATGCTGCAGGCCTAAAGACGAACCCTCAGTTTGCAGGCCAGTCGACCATTGTCTACACCCACCCATCCATTTGACATCTCTTCAGCCAATGCTTTCGGTGCGAGTTCCATCATTCTCGACGTCCTGGCAGACATCGACACCAAGTTTGCAAAGTTGGCACACAAGGAGTCCCATTGTGTCAGCGCAGAGGTTAAGAAATGGTTCAAGAAACTCGCAGTCAGTTCTCCCTACCCATCACAGCCCCGACTCAATCTCCCTCCAGAAAGAGGAAAAGTCTCACGACGAGCGCATGAACGAGTCCAATGCTCGCATCAAGCAAGCCGGTAACCCATATCACTCTCCATCTTGTCCTTTTCTCATCCGTCTCAAAGGTCAAGCGTACGAGAAGAAATTCAAGAAAGGGGCCAAGGATGCCGGCGAAGAACATGCCCGTTACATCAATCTACTCAGCGTCATTGGCCCTGAAATGTCCCAGGATAAATAGTAAGTATGTTGTACTCCCAACCATTGCCATGAGTGATCCCCTCCAGCAACCATGCTCTACACGTCACCCAACAACACACCCTAGTAATGTTTAATGTCGCCGCAAGTCTCGCTCGCATAGCAGATGCAGAGTGGACACGTACTTGCGAGTGTATGCGCCGCGTTTCCCCTACCATCGGTTCCCTCGGCGAATGCCGTTGCCTCTGCGAAGGTGCATGCACTGGCCCTCTTCCTGATGACCTATCAGAATCGCCTTCTGAAACGCAGGCATCCAACCCCGCAGCAGTTTCAGAGTGGGGTCTGACTGGATTTTCCACACCGGCCCGTAGATCCCTTCCCGTTCCCCCTGTAAGCCCAGGATCGGTTTCTGTGTCCGCGGCGTCATTGCTCGATCCCCCACGTTCACCGTTCACTACGGCTAATCAGAATCAGAATCAGGGCTCTGTCAATTCGATCACTACGTTATCTGCATTCCCTTTCCCGCCTACTCACTTTCCTGTGCCTCTGGCGATGAGCGAGGCTGATTTACAACGACAGCAAACACAGCTCCAAAGCCTTCAATCTCGCGCTGGCAGTCCTAATGCTTCTCTGTCACATGGTTTAGCTCCACCTGCTCCTATCATCACCGACTCTCCCAAACAGACAACGGCCGCCGGTTTACCGGGCTCTCTTGTCCTTGACCCTTCGGGGTCTTTCTCTTCGCAAATGTCCGAGTCACTTTCTGCGCCGCAGCAGTTCAGCCAAGACACGTCAGAGCCATCTGTCATCGAAACATCAGTTCCTTCACCAGACAAAGATGTTGTCAAGCCAGCACCGTCTCGAGGTGATCCAAAAAAGCCAAGACGCCCTTCCTTGATTACTCGGGTACCCCCACCCTCAGATAACATCACCAGACCAATATCGCCGTTTAAGAGGGCGGAGCGTTCTTCCGCAGAGAATGAATTCGGGGTTCACACGGACAACGCAGCAAGCACATTCAAGAGCCACAGCGCCGATGCCGCGAACAAGACCCTCGATCGTACAGAGTCCGTTCATAGCACCGGAAATGGCGTCGCAGCCTTACGCAACAGATACACTCGAACAGTTGGTTCTCTCCTTATCTACCGTTCACCCTTTACTCATTCACATCTCTCTATCAAGATTGAAACGCCGTCACAAGGACCAAAAGATCTTCCTCGGTTGCATATGAGCGTTTCTGAGATTGCGTCTCGATACCAATCCACCGACGAACCTGTGTCGCCCCGGCGAACCGCATCTCCTATTGTAGAGCGTTTCACATCAGATACCCTTGCACGCACGCGGGAGTTTCCTATCGACGAGAACGAAATTCGAAGACTCAAACAGCGTATCGAGGAACTGGCCGAACTTGAGCTCAAAGAGAAGGAATACGAACTCCGACAACGCGAACGCGAACTCAACCACCGGGCCCGCGAATTTGAACGCGACCGACGCCAATTCCTCCATTCTCGTCCCGAACCGGCCAACACTGCCGATGTACCCAAGGGTCCGAGGAACAGTCCCTTTCAGCACAAGCGCGGTTCTCAGAGTGTCAGACACGTGAATCTCTTTTCGACAAGCAGCAGTTCGGGCGTTCCGCCCCGTCCGAGCACATCGCATTCACCCACGCGTCCGCAACCCTTGCCGACAAAAGATCACGCGCCGTTTTGTGGTTGCGACACGTGCTCAGTTAGCAAATACAAGACGTCAGACGTGCCCCCGTCGCCTCGCGACATGCGCCCACCTGAGCCTCCTATCGTTCTTCGGCATGAGAAACCAAAGGGCTGGATTCGTCGGTTGAGTATGCCCTCCGTCAACGCCGCATTCTCTCTCGATGCCAAGAGGAACGCGAGCGCGATCAGTCTCAAGGCCGGGCTGCCCTTTCCGGCGGAGAACGGTCGACTTAGGAAACGAAGCTACGAGCAGGGCATCAGTAACCGTACTGTGACTGGAATTGGCCGGCGAGCATGACGACATGGATATCTATTGGATTCATTATACCCCTTCTTTTCTCGGTGCTTTTTTAATCTCTTAATTACGATACCCATCTCAGTTGGATCTAATCGCTCATGACTTTTACGACCCCATATGATGTGATTGGTTCAAGAATGATATTGCCATGGCATAACATGAGTTGTCTTGCATGATAGGTATCGCTGACGACCACTCCAACGAGCGCTACACCATTACTTTTTCTTTTTCTTCTTGTTGCCAGTCGTGGCTCCCTTCTTACCTTTCTTATTAGTCTGGAAGCCATCATCTGCCTCTTCCTCTGCCGGTGCATCAGTGGGAGCGTCGGTTGTGGATGGTTCAGCTGTGGAAGACGGCTCGTCTACATGCCCAAGGGTCGTCTCAGCACCCGTCGCCTCCGCCGAGCCTCCGGGCGGCGGAACGAGCACAGCGGGGGACTCAAGCGCACCCTCCAGCTCCGCCGGCGCCTGTTCCTCGCCCAGCCCCAGCGTCTCCGTCGTCTGCACCTGCGTCAGCTCAATATCCTTTTGCTCATTTGCCCCAAATAACGAGGAGGTCACCTGTCCAAACGTGGACGACCAGCCGTCTCCCGACCCGCCAAATCCAAACGAGGGGAGCGACTCCTTGGCGTTGTTGATCGACTCCTTGGCGTTGCTGAGCGCCTCTGTGGCGCCGGTCGGTCCCCAGCCGCCCCACCCAAACGACTGCGTCTGCGCTGTCTCTTCTTGGACCTCCGTCGTGGCCGTCTCCGAGGCATCAAAGCCAAAGACGCCCCCGCCCCCGCCCCCGCCCGCACCGGTCTCACCGATCGGCATATCCTCGAATGTTTCTTGTACCTCGGTCTGCGTTTCGACGAACTCTGACTCTGTGGTGGAGAATGTCTCTTGAGCGTGTGTCTCTGCGATGAGCTGTTCGTGGGGCACAGTGTCGGCTGGGGTGTGTCCAGCACCGGGCGCGTCCTCGGAGTACATGGTTTCTCGCGGCGGAGGGACATAGAGGGATAACTCCCCAGGTGGCTCGTAAGATTCATCCACAAGGGGGTCCACAAAAAACGCTGAAGGGGCCTCTGTGGCTGGGGTCGTCGGTTCCAGCTCGCGCGGGACTGGGAATTCGCTGTGCGGCGTCGAGGGTCCGACGGACCGTGCTGATGGCAAAGGAGACGCGGCGGGTGTGGCAGCCTTGGACTGCGCTCCCCATACCGATGTGAGCGTGTTCGCGAGCTGTCCGGGGCTCTTGCCGACCATCGTATCGGCAAAGTCGATGGGCGAGTTGAGTTTGCTCGTATTCTTGGGACCCTTTCCTTTTCCCTTGCTCTTTTGTGTCGCGGCTGCTGCAATCCTTTCTCGCTCGGTCCGTTCTCTTTCGGCTTGCTGCTCCCTCTCGTTCCGTTCTCTTTCTGCCTGCTCTCTCTCCCATCGTTCCCTTTCTGCTTGCTCTCTCTCCCATCGTTCTCTCTCGGCTCGTTCTCTCTCGGCTCGTTCTCTCTCGGCTCGTTCTCTCTCGGCTCGTTCTCTCTCGGCTCGTTCTCTCTCGGCTCGTTCTCTCTCGGCTCGTTCTCTCTCTGCCTGTTCTCTCTCGAATCGTTCCCTTTCTGCCCGTTCCCTTTCTCCACGTTCCTTCTCCACCTTTGTGCGTTCTCTCGTCTTTTGCATCCTCTCCCTTTCAATCCTATCGGCGCGCTCGCGCTCGACGCGTTCCCTCTCAAGTCGCTCTCTCTCGGCCGCCCGTTCCCTCTCCGCCTTTGCGTGTTCCCTCTCCGTCTTTTGCATCCTCTCACTTTCAATCCTCTCGACTTTTTCGCGCTCGCGCTCGACGCGTTCCCTCTCAAGTCGCTCTCTCTCAACCACCACCCGCTCTCTCTCAGCCACCACCCGCTCCCTCTCAAGCCTGTCTCTCTCCGTTGCCGCTCGCTCTCTCTCCACATCCCGCGCGCGCCGCTCCTTTTCCGAATCCATGCGCGACTGCGTGGCGTGCGCACTCGACAGTCTCGACGCGGCAGAGGCCTTGCGGTCACGCTCTACATGGGTGGCGGACGAAGACACGCGCGAAGCAGAGCTGGAGACCGTGTGCTCGCGTTCGTACTCCCAGCTGCGCTCCGTGTGGATGGACTGTTGATACTGTTGCGCGTGTGACTGAGGCTGTGGTTGCGCTGGCGGTGGTGGTAGTGCTTGGGGCTGCGGGAGCGATGCCACCGGCGACTGCAGTTGGGACTGGTGGTAGGACTGGGATCGCGAATGTGTGGATTGGGACGTCGAAATGGAACGACTGCGGCTGACCGCATCCATGAACGTCGCATCGAGTCGTGACCCCTGTGGGGTCTTGGCTCCAGATCCAACAGAGTCCTGGGAATGGGTGCGGGAGGGAGCGACAGAGGCGGGACGAGATGGGGCACGCGATACAGAGCGAGAGGGGCCAAAGTCGTCTTCGGAGTAGGCATCGGTCTCGTCTTCGTCCGCACGATGTCCGCTTTCGCTGTACACGATGGACGCCGGGCCACTTGTGAGAAAACGTGTCAGTACAAGTGAAACTTTGCCACGTTCGGCCGAAAAACTCGGCCGAAAAACGTACTACTTGGTGGTTCCCTGTCAGACAAAAATGAACTGATCAATGTGGTGCCAGCTTGGCGTGGATACAGCACGAACATTGTCATTCCATTTGATGCGTGCCTTGAACTCTGTCAGACCGAAATGGATCTCGACACTGAAGACGATGGTCCAATAAGTCTTGCCATTCCTTCCCGACTTTGGTTCTGCGCTTCCGCTGAGTGGCGACAAGTCCGCGCGGACGACGCAAAGGGTCGAATAATCCTCTAATGAGCAAACGTCAGCCGCGGGGACGAGCGACGTCCACCTAGAATATATATACCATGATGCCGAAGGATCCACGGAGGGATCGTATCGCCGCCGCGATAACACCAAATCTCCACTTCAAACACGGACAGAGTGGACAGATTCGTCAGCTCCGTGCAATATTTGCGTGTGAAGACGGTCGATTCTTTCACTTTCACACCCTGCGAACAGACAATGAACCAGGAAGGAAGTGATGAAACAAAGCGACCCTAACCCTCGCGAGAATACAGTCAAACGCATCGGGAAGGAGTTGAGGTCCCGAGGGGAGCTCGCAGAGCCTCTCCTTTCGTGCGATGTGTTCTGGATCATTAGGATCAAACTCCCGCAGATATTCCACGCCATACATGAACTTGGACACCCTTGCGGATACGTGGTGATCACAGTAGAAGCCAAGAGCCCCGTCTGCCACAGCCTTGGACCTAAAATAGAAATGTGTTGTACACGCTCAGCGACCCGACTGAAAGAACCAAAAAGAGTGATTCACGTTTGATTGTCAGGTCGATTAATGGTGATCTTCATGGACGCGAGATGCTCTTGGAGCTGAGTGAAGAGCCAAGGGCTAGCAGCGAATCCCCCCACCAACCATACGGACTGCCGAGAATGAAGGGAGACAGTTCCGATTAGGAAGCAGCAACACCTACTTTGATCATGCCCTGAGACGCCACGACCTGAGCCTTGATTGAGGTGATGGCAGCTTGAATAGATGGCTCGAATAGTTCTGCCACCTCCCCACTAAGCTATTATGAGCTAGGACACCTGCAGTAGGAAGCAAGTAATATACCCTGTGAGTTTGAGAGATCCACCTCGGATTCCTACATTCACATCCTTGTCAAGTGGCGAACCAAATGGGATCCATTGGATATCATTTTTATCACGAAACAGCCGTTTCGTCGTTTCGTCAAATCGTTTAGTAATGTGGTCGATAGAGTCGGAGCTTCCATATTTAGAGTTCTTGAGTTTTTCTGGCTCTGTGTAAGCGTCGCCTCAGACTGTCAAGGATCAACATACCGGCCAGGAATTCTCTTGCCCTTCGACTCACGAAGACCGATCCTGCGAAGATGCCTGTCAAAACCTGATTTAGTGGCAGCGGTTCTGGGTAAGTGGTGGACTGACAATCTGGAGGAGCGACTTCCTCGATCACGAGCGGGTTAGTGCCACGCACGGCATAGGAACTGATATCGAGTGTGCCACCGCCAGCATCAGCGACTAGGAAGCCGTGCCTTGATGGGTTCTAGGGCAAAGGGAACAAACAAATTCCAGGACGTTGCCGGTATACAAAAGGGCACATACGGAGAGGACATCGGCGGCAAGTCCGCTCTGCACGCAGGCGTGAAGACTCGCTTCGCCTTCTGTGACAAAGCGGATCCGCGCGCGACTTTCGTCCGTGTCGGAAATCAAACCGCCGTAGACCGCCGCACGCCGCATCTTTGTTTGCTGAGCACCTTCCCAGCCGTTTGGATGGCTCAAAACGAACTCGAGCGTTTTTTCGACGGCCTCCCACAGCCCTTTGCCATTTGCGTGGGTGTCGATGATGAAGATGCGGGTGCAGACAAACAAGTAACGTAGAAAGTCGCCGAATACGTGGACGGGAGATTTGTGTCGGGGAAGGGGGCTGAGACGCATACCATTCATGCTGAGTTTCATGGCCTTGGGCCTCAAACGAAGCTTAAAGCTGCGCAAGGGGTCGACGGATGATACGCGAAAGTGGAGATATGGCGTACAGCTCTGTCTTGATCCAGCACTCGTCTTCGGCTTGGGAAGCGATGGAGGCGTTGTCCGCCTCTGCGCCAGCACACATGACGTTTCCGTCTCTGTCGTAGTAGAGAATGGACGGGATCTTGCTATTACCTGCGACATGCTCCTGGCCAGGAAATCTGCCCTGGGCGATGGGCAGAGGCGGGTGCCGGGTAAGGATGGACTCACCGGGTGACGCCGTGTATTTTTGGTATTTCTCCTGGTTCTAGTATTGCATAGGATACACCGCTAAAGGTGGTGCCGACGTCGAGGGCGATGACGAGGGAGCGCGTGTGCCCTGTGTAGGGCTTGCGCATGTCAGACGCGGACTTGATCATGGTGCTAGACGAAAAGATAGTATTTGTGAGATCATATATCAGAGTCGGATCAGAGACGTACGAAAGCGGTGGTGCAACGAGGCGGCCTCGAGGCAGGGATGGATACACGCAAGCCCTGCTCTGTACTTATTTAACTCGGCCTCGCTAACGAACAACATAATCTTCTTAATCACTGATTATCGTCTCTCTTTATCCGTAACAGCCCCGCGCAGATGATCCCTGTCGCTAACATCCATCTCAGAGACCTCTACGAAACAACAGTCGAGTTCTTTGCCCTCCGCAGCCCATTCCGCCCCTCCTCCGAGGTCTCTGACGACAGCGACGACCACGACCATCTCCCGCTTACCCCCCGCGACCTCTCGCCCATCCCAGACCCCATACACAAACTCCAGAAGGAGTGCGCAGACCTCCGCGTCAAGTTGCATGCCGCACAGCGTTCGCACTGTCCCCGTGCATGCCACTGTCGTTCCATCGGCGCTTCCGCTGCTGCCTGCACTCTCTACACCATGCGACGCGAACATGACACCGCAAAATCAGAACTACACCGCTCCCAAGTAGAGCTCGCACGCCTAGAGGAGCGCTGCAAGCTGCTCGAAAGGACCCTCAAGGACACCAGAGACTTGCTCAGGACGCGAGAGGTCGAGGTCGACACCCTCAGAAGGGACAGAGAGAGGCTCATCGCCGACCGCCATGCGCGGGACCGCCCGCCCTCCGTCACCCTTGACCGACGGCGTAGCCAGGACGTGATCCGCCGTCGTTCCAACTCCTCTCAGTCCTTACTCTCCCAGCAGATTCGCCTCAGCGCAGACTGGTCCGACCATCGCGACGCCGAGGCGACTTCCCAGTCGAGCGGGAGTCACCGGCGCATCAACGACATCTCCGCCGACAACATCTCCACCCTCTCAGAGGAGGAACGCGCACAGACAAAGAGCATGGAGACCTTTCTCACCAAGACTGACCTCTGGTCAGGCGCACAGGTCATCCAGGCTGTCCAAGACTTGAATTCCGAGATCCTGCAATTTGCTGCCTCTGCTGTCGAGCTGTGTACCTTTGCGAAACAGCGTCCCACTCAGCCCAAGATGTCACAGACCCAACACGACGTATCCTCACGGCTGGGTCAGTCTCTCACACGCTCCCTTGCCGCTCGGGACCATTCCCAAGATCCGATGCTGGTCCAAATTGCTTTGCAGGGCTGTATTTCGTACTGCATATCTCGGGCCCTGTCGTCCTTCTGCATCGGGTATCAATCCAAGGCCAACATTACGCTTACACAGCTCTACACCCACATGTTCCAGTCGGGTACGTGGTTTCATTCTAATCGGTCCACCCTTTCGTAACTCACATCACATTCTAGAGCCACAGCCCACCTCATCCCGGTGGAGGGCGTTGGCGCACAAGCACATCCAGGGGCTGCATCCCGAGCTGGCTGATTACGCTGTCAATGAGATGACGGAGACAATCTTTCGTTGGTCGTTTGATCTATTCCTCATCTGCGGGAGCACCAGCCCGCAGTCTACTCTGTCGTCTCGTGAGGCTTTCCGAACCCGGTTCGGCACCCAGGTCAACTGTATCTCCAAATCTGCCTGCAGGATAGCGCGCATCATCAAAGAAGAGATCATGTCGACAAACTTTGAGGTCGTCGGAGCAGATAGCGGCAGGGCATTCGACGCTCAGGAGATGACGGACGCGTTTCAGGGCTATGGGGCACCCAGAGGTGCGGTGCTTTGCACGACCGAGCTGGGTCTTCGATGCTCGACGCGCAAAGCAACCACGGAACCCTCGGCATCGCGAGAAGAAAATGTGGAGCGGCGATTGTTACTTCGACCAAAGGTCATCCTGGAGTCGGCGGTGGACATGCTCGATCAACGATGACAACGACATGCCCAACGGAAGAAAAAGCTGATCATTCAAAAGCTGTTATACCATCACCCCTTGTTTTGTTCCACTATCATTGTACTTTATCACGACACGACACGCCATTCCATGGACCTTTCATCATGCAAACCCCATCATTTGTTACTTATTCATTGGATCTTTTGGTACTTGGGTGTTACTGTTTTGTTTCCTTATGACCACCGTGTACTTGACTGCTCCTCACTCTGTAGAGTATACCACACTGTCACAGAAATAATAGCGTGCACGACTTGGTCGTCCTGTTTGGTTCACGTCGCTGGCGGAACACGAAGGATCTGACTGAAACGATTCGATCAGCACGGACTCGTGTCGATTGTACACAGCAAGTAGCTACGCTGACAGCTGAGATAACAAGGCCTGCGTGGTGCACGCGTGCATCAGGGCCTAAATTACCTTGTACGGTAATGCCCGTATACCTGAGCTATCACCAGCTGATCAAGTAGATGAGCACGAAAAAGCCTTACCACGGGCCAAGTCTCCCAAAATCCATCTTGGTTCATATCCATCATGAAGACCCGACTGGTATGTGTCCGGTTCTCTCCCTTTACGACGCCACTCAATCGACCAAGGGAACCCCCATCGCAACAAAGCCCACTCTTCTCGCAAGGATGCCCGGAAGCAAGAGCGATTTAATCGCAAAAAACGCAAGGCCGACCATTTCTTGGCGAGTAACCCCAAAACCGAGGAAGAGCACGTCGCTCCCCCTGCCACGAAGCGGAGGAAGACGGTCCGTTTCGCCGACGACGTCAAGGGCGCGAGTCCTCCGCCGAACAAGAGCCATGGCGGCCACGCGCGCGGTCCCTCAAAGCTTTCTGACGCGCCCAGATCGAAGCCCACAGCGCTCGAGAAGCTTGCTTCGCAGTCGACCCGCAAGGCTGTAAAACGCGCGATGCGTCCTCGGACTCGAGACGAAGCAGAAGAGGATGCGTATATCGCGCATCTAGAAGCCAAGCTGGGGTATGCGAATGGGAGCAAGCGCAACAAGGAGGACGAGGATGACGGGTTGGATGGTAGGTACATATACTTGGAATGGGTGAACGCGGACGTGTTGAAGCGTGCACTCAGATTTGCTCGACTTTGCAAATGGGCTCGAGGTCTCCCTCCTCCATGCCCCCGAACAGTCTGACGCCAACATGGATCCAGACTCCTCAAAAGACTTGGACTCTCGGTATATGTCTGATGATGGGGAGTCCTCGGAAGCAGGTCAAGCATCGGATAGCCCAAGCAAAAGTAGCCCGGCGGACGACAAAATCGAGGCTAAAGAATTGGACGATGGTGATGGATGGACTGGTTTTGACACGAGTGACAGCGAGTCATCCCAACATGATCAGGTTACCGAGGATACAATCTCCAAAGAGCGCGAAACACAGCCGTTGGGTATGCATCGCATCGCAGGCCAGTACAATAGGCAATAACAAGTTTACAGGACGATATATCCCGCCTGGTTTGAGGAAGGGGTCCGGAGGAAGTGAAGCGGAGGATATCGTGAAGCTCACCCGTCAGCTCAAAGGCCTGATCAACCGGTAAGTCATGTATGTGAGTCCATATCTAACTTACTTCATCCTTCCGTATCCAGAATGAGCGAGCAAAATATCTCAACAGTACTAGATGCCATAGAAGAGGTATATCGCAAACATCGACGGCATGGTTCGCATCTGCTTTACTGAGCCACACTCTGCTAACGATTGTACAGATGTCACGTCCACCTTGACTACCTTGATGATCAATGGCATATCTTCCCATGCGATACTTCTTGATTCGTTCGTCGTCTTACATGCAGCGTTTATCTCCAGTCTGCATAGGCTGGTTGGCGTCGAGTTTGGTATGAAGAGTCCTTGTTGAGTTCCTCACACACTAAACCAAGCTGTTCGTCATCACAGCTGCCTTTGTGGTCCAAAGTATCACGTCAGCCTATGAACGTCATCTTCGGGATTACGAAAGTGACATTCCCGATACCGCCTCACATTCCGGAGAGCGGGGAAAGGAATGCTCCAATCTCATCGTCCTCTTATCAGAACTATACAATTTCCAAGTGATCTCTTGCATTCTCTTGTACGACATCATCAGGGATCTACTTGGCAAAACTCTCTCAGAATTCCGAGTTGAATTACTGTTGAAGATTCTACGTAGTAAGCAGAGATAGCGGTCTTTTTTTCGTGTGTTCACGTCGCCAGGTTCTGGGCAGCAGCTTCGGCAAGACGATCCTTCAGCCCTCAAAGACATCGTTACACTAGCACAGTCGAGCATCGCAAACCAGGGTGATAACTTGAGGTGTTTGTTCTTTTGAACCGTTAACTAGCCACGGTTTGACATACCCCTGCCAGTTCACGCACCAAGTTCATGATCGAGACGCTCACTAATCTCAAAAACAACAAGGTGAAGAAAAGCGCGACACAACATCAGGGTGGTGATGCCGTCGAACGTATGAAAAAGTTATTGTCGGGCCTTGGCAAGAAGCGACATGGTGAATCTCGCCATAATTCCCATTCTCTTCTCAAGTGACACGAAACGATTAGTTCAAGCGCATGAGGCCCTCCGGGTGTCATTAAGTGACCTCCGCTCCGCGGAGACAAAGGGTAAATGGTGGTTAGTCGGCGCCGCATGGGGGGGCGACCCTCTGGTCGACCACCAGCGTGATACCTCCGCAAAACAGAACGAGGTCGATGCAGTGGACATCAATAACACAGCTCTCGTGAAACTGGCACGGAAACAAGGCATGAACACGGATATTCGGCGGAGCGTCTTTGTCGTTTTGATGAGTAGCGACGTACGTGCTATCCTTTGCTGTGTTAGGCGATGTTTTTCAAGCTGGAATCGCCCAGGACTATCTAGATGCCTGCGAACGATTGGCACAACTGAGCCTGTCGGAGGTGCAACAACGTGAGATCGTTCGCGTCGTTCTTCATTGCTGTGGCAACGTGCGTCACTTGAGCTCCCCAATTCGCGTCCTGTGCGAATGCTCAGTGTTTGTTATAGGAAAAGTTGTATAACCCGTACTATACCCTCGTTTGCCAGCAACTCTGCCAAAGGTCACACGCGTATAAGATTACACTCCAATTTTGCCTGTGGGACTTCCTTCGGGACCTGGGCGAGACGAACGTGGGTGGCGCCGAGGTCATCAAGAACCTCAAGGACGATGATGGTCGGTTTGAGGTCAAGACCGTCTTGTCATCGCGAATCAAGAATGTGGCTAAAGCCTATGGTTGGTGGATTGCAAAAGACTGCTGCTCCATCACTATTTTGAAGGTGAGTTTGAGCTGATGGTCCTTTGCGGTGCTTTTGGCTCATCATGCACACAGCCCGTCGACTTTACCGTCCTCAAACCGCAAACTCGGAAATTCCTTCGAGAACTATTCGTGCATATATTTGTTGCTAGTCAGGCGTCATCACCCATCCTTGCAGACGACGCCAACGAACAAGCGTCTCGCAATCGAGGAGCGATCGAAGAGATTTTTATCAAGGCAACTAAAATCGAAAACCTGGGTCTCGGACTGATATTCTTCTTCTCAAACGCGTTCAAAGGAGAGGAGGGGTTGATCAAGTGGGCATGTACTATAGCAAAAGAGACACTGCAGACGGGGATGAACGAGATTCCGAGGCTCTAAGTCAAAAGCTTTACGTTCTCGGTAGATTACGAAAAGTAGCGTATTTCGATCTTAAGGGTGCTCAACGGAATTCCGCCGCTGCGCGATCCAGACAACCGTGTCCGTGACTTGAACCCCGGGACTTTTGAAACGCGACAGTCGCATACGAACTTCCGCTTTTCCCTCCAAACGTAAACTTTTTGTACGGAATGCTTCCCCTTTTCAAAACGTCAGACGGTCTCCGAACTTGGCGGGTTTTGTTACACGTACTCGTATTCAAGGCCGCTCCCCTGAGTTGCGATCCTCTGAGTCAATTCACCCTCGGTGAAGTTACATGCTGTGTAAGAGGTAAATTTGCGACCAACAGTCGGGGGAGTCGCTCACAGGTGATCAGGAAATAGCCACCTGGTCTGAGTAACCTAACGACTCGCGGGACATACCCCTCAAGCGGCAAAGTCCCTTGTTCATTCTTGTTCATGAGCGACATCGCGTCATACGTGCCCTTGTCCAAAACGAGATCCCAAACGCCGTCGCCCGTGCTCTCCTTTCCCGGCGGAGGGATCGACGACTCCAGATCCAGAAAGTCACACACTGCAAAAGTGATGTCCGTGTATGTAGGCGCCTCCTCGTCCTCGTCCCGCTGCTTGGCGATGGCGGCAGACAGATCCACTGAGGCCTGGCTGTAATCGATCCCCGTCAATCGGGACGCGTCGTAACCGGCTTCAACCAATGCAAAGAGAAGGTGTCCGTTCCCCGTGCCTACGTCGAGAACATGCGGCCGAGTTGTCGGAGGAAGGTGGGTCGAGGCCCAGGCGACCATATTCTCTACAGGTTCCTCGCCGAACCTGACGGAATACGGCGTGGGAGAGCAGAAGGGAGTGGGTCATAGGCCACGTACCAGACCTCGCCTTCGAGTCCGCTTTCGTAAAAGTGGGCGAGTTCGTCCAAGTAGCGGTGATCCCAGCTGTTTTGGATGACGTGGTTATGCTCAAAGGTCGTGGGAGGGACAAGCAAGACACCTCACTGATCTTTCGTTCCGAGTAAAGACGGGTCAAATTCCACTACACTCATAGGTTGATGATCAAGAGATGAGCAAGTCAGTAAAGATTAGTCAGCAACAAGACAGCTGTGAGTGGGGAATGATATTCTAATGCAATAGTGGGTGACAGTGCTGTATGGTACACGACTGAAACTTTGAAGAGTGATTAAGTGACCCAAAACCGACTCGTAATATTTGGGCTACTCACCAGAATGAAAAGATACCGTATTGAGCTCATCGCTTCCCGTCAGTCTTCTCAAGTAAATCCTTTGCCTCGTTGACTTTACTTGCGAGGTATGGCGAACCGCCCCGGTCGGGATGGTTGGCCAACATGATATGGCGGTGCGCATCCTTGAGTTTATTACGGAGCGTAACCCCGTCTCTGCAGACAAGCATGAACGATTAACCGGGGCTTGACTGGACAAGGACGACGCACTTTAACCCGAGAATTGCAATGGCCTCATTGCGATCCATTTTGGCTTTGAACCCGCCTTTTGCCCATTGATCTGCTGCTCCCTTTCCAATGACGCCGCTTCGAATGAGGTGTCTACCCACAAGTGCGGCCGTCACTGCACCGAGACCAACGATGACAGGAGTTGCCATGTCCTCCAAGTGAGTGTAAGTGACCAAGTTGCCGTGGGCACGTGACAACCGAAAGGGCGCGACGCTGCGACTGCGTTCATCCCATTGACAATGACCACCAACAGCGTCACTATATCAACTTGGTAGTATTATGTGGATCCCTTATCGCAGCGGCGCGGTTATAGCGACTTGCTGTACTTGCTGTGCCATGAGTACACACCAGTTCCCTTCTTTATTCTGACGCGTTTAGGCGCCCGCTTTCTCAGGATGCAATAAAAGAGAGACACGCCAACGCGTCAACCCTGCCCGTACGTCCTCCCCACCCCATCCATCCTCACCACCATGTCATTTACGATCACCCAGAACCTATTCCTTAACGACTCCACGACTTTCACCGTCGTGAAATGCCATGATGATGGTGTGAGCGGGGAGCACCTCCAGCCGTTGCTGGACGCGGCGCTCGCGCACGGCGTTCTTGGCATTTCCGCCACCTACGACAAGACCTGTCGACTTTCTTCAATCGCTTTCGCTACCCTCTCATGGGTCCTTGTTGTAAACATATCCAAGTCTGCTCGCCACAATTCTCGGGACGCGAGACAACGACGCATTGCTAGAAGTAAAAGTCTTCTTCAAGACAGACTTCTCCTCAACCCCGACTTTCACAAGTATGCTTTTACGATGGACCAACTTGCAGTTGCTTTGTATTTGGACTTGTCTATCCGCATTAGTGACGCGGTGGACATGATTTCAGTGACGACTAGCGGCAGACACTCCTTGGAGGCGTTGATGAACGCCATGGGGGGAGAACTGACACTAAATAAGAAGAACGTGCAATCGCTGTTTTTCAGTCATTCAGAGTCGTTGACGATGAATGCCACAGTCAATGTGGCCTTGAAGGCATGGGCTGCTTGTAGAGCTGCGACTCTCCCTCTCATGTCTCCGGATTTCGCTACTCTCCCCAGAATTAACACGAAAGCCTTCCCGAGAGCGGTACGGTACTTGGTTATCTCAGCGTTGCCATTCTAACGCGCCACAAAAAATTCTAGCACCTTGTTGCGTTAACAAGTATTGCCCGACATGCGAACCGTTTGGAAGCTTTAAAACCGGTCGCTGTCAAGAACGATGTGAAAAAAGAATTCACTATGAAGAAAGGTACCATCGATCTTCTGTGCGACCGTTTTCCCACCCGCATCAAACCGTCAAAACATCAGGTCTGTTGACATTCTACTTGTATGCGCAGCTGAACGTGACTGTCGCATAGGTCATTCAAATCGAAATAGAGGGAAACAATACTACGACCCAGATCACTGGCCGGACCCGCAGAGTAAATGGCCGGCGCGCGCAAATAAATGTCAACCAAGCGGTTAAAGGCGATAAAGTTATCTCCGTCACAACCATTGGAAAAGATTATCCCACTTCCGCTGATTCCGCTCGTCAGGATGTCGTGCTCAAGACCCTGCAAGGCAGCACGAATCTATTCTCAAACCCGTTTTTCCAGGCGCTGTGGCTCCCAAACGAGCGACCACGGTGGCCCAAGCGCCAAGAGCAGAGGGGTTCTCCCCCTGTGCATTTCCCTCGTGATCTCAATCCCTCTCAGCATACAGCTGTTGAGAAAATCTTGTCAGGCAGGGACGATGATCGAATCGTCATGATTCAAGGTCCTCCGGGAACTGGGAAAACGACAGTCATCGCGGCTACCGTGATAAGCTACGACCATGCTAATTCCAGCCAGAAAATTTGGATTGCTGCGCAGTCAAATGTCGCGGTCAAGAATATCGCTGAAAAATTCATCAAAGAAGGTTTCGTCAAGTTCAAACTCCTTGTATCCAAGGACTTCCATTTTGATTGGTGAGCCATTGCGTCTCGTGCGAAATCTCGTTCTGAAAGATGATAGGCATGAACATCTCTACTACGAGGATCTTCAACGGTGTCTCATTCGATCGGATACATTCCCAAAGGACATCGTTGCAGCAAGTAGGCTGCTGTGCGACTACGAAGTAATTCTATGCACCATGAGCATGTTCTCTAATCCCCATATCGACGTATTCCTACGCATCGTCCCTGTGGAAATGATAATACTGGACGAAGCAAGTCAGATTGAATGTGGGGAATATCTCCCAATTTTCCACCGCTTTCATTTGACACTGTCGAAACTTGTCTTCGTTGGTGACGACAAACAATGTGACCTTTCTCTGTTAACAGCCATGTCGCAGCTGACATTTTCCTCAGTGCCACCATATGGTCAAGAAGAGATACCAGAACTTCGCAGCATTTTCGAATTTACACATCTTCGGAGGCGAGCATTGTTTCTTGACACGCAATGTTTGTGACCCACCTTGGACTGTCTTACCTTTGCGCTGATGATGTTAGATCGCATGCCGCATGTTATTGGCTCTTTCATTTCACGAAACGTCTATGACAACAAGCTTTCAACTCGCCACTCCCCCTCCACCTCCGAAGCATGCCGCTTCATCGACGTGACCAAGGGGCGAGAAGTGAAAGGAAAAGGAGGACACAGTTGGACTGTAAGCCAAACATTCTTCCATCGTTAAAGGCTCTAATACCTGTGAAAAGAATGAAGAAGAGGCACGTGTTGTTGTGAAGTTCGCTCGGCTATACCAACACCAGTCAAAGAGCTTCCGTATCATTACCCCATACGATGCCCAAAGGAGTCGCATCGAAAAGATGCTCAAATCGGAGCAGCTGTCGTGGAAGGACAAGGTCTTCAATGTTGATTCGTTTCAAGGTTCATTCCCAAGGACTGAATATTGTCGACAGAATATGACTTTCATTCTTAGGCAACGAAGACGACCACATCATAGTCTCTGTTGTGCGCTCTGACAAACAGGGGTTCTTGAGGAATCATCGTCGCACCAACGTAATGCTGACCCGCTGTAAAGAAAGCATGGTCATTTGCTCCAGTCATGCCTTTCTCTTTGGCGAAGCGTCCGAGACGCTGGTAGGCAAGCTGGCTGCCTCTGTCGGTGAGAGGAACTGGATAAACGGGAGAGACGTCCTTCAGGTAGAATATAAATTTTGAATCACTTATGGACACCATTCCTATCATCTGGACGTGTTCTGTCGGGCCAGTGGGCAAACAATATGTATACGTGAGACTACTCGTGTTTCGTGAATTGACAAGGGACGGACTTGTGGGTGGGTGACTGGGTTGCCAAACGGAGATAACTTGCGGCTGTGCGATGGACCTCATCGATGGAATGCCACGAGTTTGGCTTGTTGTTTGAGCCACACTCCTCCCATCCCACTCGCGCTTTTTGCTTCAAAGAATCGTCTTATATGGTCTCTTCTCCACGCGTTATTTTCCAGAATCTCGTCGACGCAGGCAGCGACGGTAAGCTGGACGTCATCTTGGTCAAGATGTCCAGCCTCAACGAAGACGACGCTGACCTACGCACCATCGTCGAACGCAACGAGGGCCGCCCTCTCGGTCTCTCTGGCACATTTTTGCCCAACGGGATCCTTCGGGTCCTCGCCATCGCCGATGCCACCTCGGTCATCCTCATCGATTTTACCGGTGACAAGAACAACGGACGCGCTAATTCATCGGATCCCTCTTTGATTACTCCAGGACGTGATTACCTCCGCGATCACGTCTTGGGTCGCACCTGCGGGTTCCTCTATGCGTTCGACATGGGTCCCCTCGCGCTTGCGCTGTCGCAGAGCCTCGATCTCCGTATCAAACAGGCGATTGATATCCAGTCCGCAGGTTCACCCAAAACCCGCGCGCCGCTCGCCACCATTAAATTCGCCACCCAGGGCAAGTCGGTGAAAGAGGGCAACATTATTCGCACGTTCAACGGCGTCGTTTGCGAAGATCCCAACGATATCGCCGCCATCACCACCACTACACCTCTCGCCCAGCGTGCTTGGGTTGCCCACTATGTCTCGCAGCTAGCTTCTATGGAGGAGAGGCTGTCCAAAGTACCACCTGTTGATACAGTCAAACTTGCTGATACTGTGACCTATTTTATTTGTTCTCACTTTGCTTCGGACTGATGTTGGTCTCCAGATCCTTCGCTTCCTGGCTAAGAGTGTTACGGACTCGTTTCAAAGGGATCAGCTCAAGCCAACTGAGGTTACTCGAGCTTACCATACATCTTTTGATGATGGCAAGAAGGAGCTTTCTGCCAAGGCTGACCGCTTTCAGAACAAAATTCGCAAGGGCAAAAATCAAGTGAGTTGTCTGTAATTGATATCTCTGATCCCTCCCACTTGGACTCTCATATGCAGGAAGCTCATATACATGTCTCTGCCCATGCTGGGATTGGGGCTTTTACTGTCTCTGCTGAAATTGCCTCAGCTAGTGGTGACCGTGCTCAGCTGAAGACTGATGCATTATTAACTGGGAAGCAAGTGGCTACTATCACCTTGAGTGGTAGAGATGATCCTACACTTGCTGAGATGAAGAAAGCCCAGGTCATCCTCATGGTTCTCCAGGGAAGGCTCAGTGTTGATGGTACTGACTTCAATCCATGGATCTACAAGATCTATCTTGGCCCTGGAGAGGATTTTACATGGCCAGCTGATTGGTCTCAGCCAGCTCCATCCCATGTCAAGCTCAATCCTGACAAGATCCCTCGTCCCCTCAACAACTCCCAGCAGAAGGCAGTCAGATGTATGCTGGATCAAACTGATGCTTCCAGAGTTGCCATTATCCAAGGTCCTCCTGGTACAGGCAAGACAACAGTCATTGCCTCCTTTGTCCTCACTGCAGCCAAAGCTGGGAGATCTGGGATCTGGCTTATAGCTCAGTCAAACATAGCTGTCAAGAATATTGCAGAGAAGTTGGCTGACTTTAAGGTTCTCAACTGGAGACTCTTGGTTTCTGATGAGTTCTATGGTATCTGGTGAGTTCTTTCTATTTAACTCACTTTTCTTATTGTTATTTCTCCCATAGGCATGAGCATTTGTATAGCTCTATTAGAGCCAACACCATCACCAGTGGTGAATTTATGGGAAGGCTCTCTGAGCTCCATGGCTGCCCTATTGTACTCTGTACTCTCAGCATGCTTTCAAGTGAAGCATTGAGAAGGCTGGGTGCCTTTACCAAGAATCCTCTCCACACTGTTGTGGTAGATGAAGCCTCCCAGATAGAGGTTGGAGACTATATCCCTCTCTTCACCAACTTCCCTACTGTCAGGAAAGTCACCTTTATTGGTGACAACATGCAATGTGAGTTTTGTCTTTTTTTGGATTAATTTTACTCTCAGACTTTTTGTAGTACCTCCTCATGGTCATGATGATATCAAGGAACTTCAGAGTGTCTTTGAAGTTGATCACCTCACTAAGCAAAACTCCACTAGTGGTAAAAATCCTTTCATCTTTCTTAACACCCAGTGTAGGTTCTCTGGTGAGGATTTTTTAAGTTCAATGGCTAACCTAGTTTTAGATCGCATGCCACCCCAAATTGGCAATTTTATTGCGCAGACTGTCTACTCCTCTGATGACTCAGAGTCAGAGCCCCTCCTCAAATCCAGTGAACACCATTCCTTAGCAGATGCAGAATCTCTCCTTTGCCACTTTGTCAATGTACCTGGCCAACAGATCACCCATGGCAAAAGTTTGATGGTAAGTACACTATCTATGTCCTTATTATAGACTACCTCACTTTCTTTAGAACCTGGAGGAGTGCAAAGCTATTGTCAAGCTTGCCTCCATTTTCCAAGCCCAGGGGAAGAAC
Source organism: Xerocomus brunneocitrinus (assembly GCA_038093375.1). Lineage (NCBI taxonomy): Eukaryota > Fungi > Basidiomycota > Agaricomycetes > Boletales > Boletaceae > Xerocomus > Xerocomus brunneocitrinus. Next base: position 95,761 of record JBBPSB010000017.1, on the reverse strand, counting down.
TATAGAATCATCACACCCTATGATGCTCAGAGATCCTTGATGGAAGAAGAGCTCAAGAAGGCTGAGCTTGAGTGGGGGGACAAGTGTTTCAATGTGGACTCCTTCCAAGGTAAAGTTCATCTGATGTACTCATGGTCAAGTACTCATGGTGGGGTAGGAAATGAGGAGGACTACATCATCATCTCTCTTGTTAGGTCCATGGAGCTTGGCTTCCTTCAGGACAGGAGGAGAGTGAATGTCATGCTCAGCAGATGCAAGAGAGGTATGATCATCTTCACCAGCAAGGCCTACATTGCCAAGCATGCTGGTCCAGGCAAGTCCCTTATTGGAGAGTTGATCTGCAACTACTATGAGGACCAGGCCTGGATTGAGGTGGGTGATTTGAATGAGACACAGTTTGTCTAAAGGCTGGTCCCCACCATGCTTTCTTGATATTTCATGTTTTCATGTTCTTTTTGATCTTGTTGTGTTGTCAACTTGCTTTCTTGCTGTGTGATCCTGTGCTCTTTGCTGTATGTACCAGTGTACCTTGCCATATCCTATATAAAAGTTGGGGAGAAAAAGAAAAAAATTAAAATTAAAATTAAAAAGTTGACTCTGGTGTCTGTCTGTCTAAGATCAGAAAATCCTTGATGGTATGGTGCAGACTTATAGCCAATGTTTGGTAAATCTGAGGTTGTCCATTTTTTCACAGCACAAGATGGCCAAAGATGAACTTCATCACTACATCTTGGCTTTTGCCATCTTGTTTCTTCATTGACAGACTATTGTACAAAGGATACAACCAATGGTACAAGTATTGATGCAAGTGTACTTATACTGTACCATAAATTGTAGCTGTTGTTCCATATTCGCCCAAGACCCAACGATCAACGACCGGGTACAAGTGGGTATGCGTGTTGTACAACGAAGGATAAAAGAAGAGCAGTGAAACGAAGAAAAAAAATCAGAAAGGCGAGCGAGAAGTGGGAAACGACCGTGAGCAAAATGTAAGCACAAATGACCGTCGAACAGGCACAGAGATCAGAGCGCAAACTGGTAGGCCAAGGAAGCAGCTTGATAAGAGAGCGTGTTCAAAAAATAATGCAGTACGTGAGCGAGAAGATATGTGAAAGACGAAAGCACCGAACGGTTGAAATAGCTTTCCACAGTCGGCCGTCCGTCAGCGATAGAATCGGATGCATGAGTGTCGATGATGGATATTGAAACAAGGAGCGTCGGAATTGAAAACACGGAGTCAGCACGCGGCGAAAATAACGAACGTGCCAGATAATGGTACGAAGAACGAATGACCTAGGCATGTAACGTGTTTAGATTGTCAAGGGGTCAAGGAGGTGGAGCATACCTCGAAGGAGCGTGGGGAGAACGACGATGCATTGACAGATCACGGATGGAGTAGGCCAGGGTGTGGGATGAAATGGCAAAAGGCGAAGGTCAAATGAAGGTGTGTGGATTTCGTAGAAAAGAAATAACTAGTCATGACACAACTGAAAACATGAAACGAACGAAAAGATGGTTGGGATCCGAAAAGTAAATCAAATACATAGTTGCAGGAGAAAAAAGATTGTGGGTGGTGTACGATGGAAAAAACGAAATAGAGATGGGCATGGTTGAAAAAACTATCAGTCAGGAACTCGAGTTAGAAGATTCACGAAGCACGGAACGAAAGATCATGTGAGGTGAGAGGAAATGTTGAAAAATGAGTAATATGCAGCAAGGCAGATCGGACCGACAGGTTCCAGCAAAGTGCCCGAAACTTCATACTCCACTGATCGACTTAAGCAAGTTGAAAAGCACTCCCGAGAACTAGAGTCTCCCCATCTTGATGTCGTAAATTTCCGACTGAGCTGAGCGAGCTACCGTTCGCACCTGCGCTTCCAAAGGAGATGCGCCGAGCGGCCCGGCGAAGGGTACGCGGACGGGGGACAGCGGACGAGGTCGATATGGCGGGGGTACTAATCAAGGGGGCAGTGTTCACAGGTGGCGAAAGCGGTACCGGTGAGGAAATGGGAATGCGGGAAGGGGACGTGGGTGTGCACTGCGGACGAGGCAATTCGTGGCCAAACATGGATGGATTGCGTGCGGGATTTCGACGGGCGGGTTTCATTGTCTCCACTGTGAGAGGCGGAACCTGGACATAGACACCAGGTGACCTAGGCGACTGACGTTTGGCTTGAGACGCAGACATAGAAGAAATGGAAACAGTGGTTGCAGCAGTCTCTGTGCTGGCGGTCGAGAGTTCATTGTCCGTCGAAGCACTCGAGGATGTAGACGTCTTCGATCTGATGCCGATGCTACTGCTGCGACCCGAATCGCTGCCTGCTTTCTCCCTTGGAAGTGCCGATGACAGAAGCAGCGACGATTGCACTTGCGCCGCGGAAGCTAGCCAAGAGGGTTCGTGTGTGCGTACCTTCTTCGCAGTTTTGGAGCGTATTTTCTCTTCTTCGTCAGACGAAAATGATAGCTGAGGCTTGTGACCCTTCCTGACCTTCTTTGTGTGGGTGCTGGTCTGATTCGGTGTTGCCTTCTCCGAGATTAGCATGCGAGGTTCGTTTGGGGGCGTCCGAGGCATCGGTTTTATCTCTCCGGCCGAAGAATTAGGAATGGTCCTGCGCTCTGACGGAGCCGCAGTCACAAGCGTCGACTTGGACTTCCTTGGTTTGCTAGCAGGCGTAGCAAGTACGGACGGCGCAGCAATCCCTCCATTGTACAATGGGGCTCGCTTAACTTTGACATCAACCCTGCTGTCCATACTCTCCCCAGGATATCCACCGCTCCGCCGAAATTCTGCATTCTTCAAAGCATTCTCGACATCAAGATCGTGTACTTCGTTTGTGCTTGCTAGGGTAAGGGTAGAAGCACGACGAAGGGACGAAGGGCGGAGTGGAGCAGAGATTGACATTGGAGATCCAAACGAAGAAGAGGAGGTCGAGGTCGTCGAGATGGTTGACTTACGGACCTCCGAATAGCGATTCGAAATGAGAGTGGACGAACTAGGTGTTGACGGGGAAGGTTTGTTGTGCTCTGAGCGATGGCGAGCATGCGCCGGCCGAAGATAAGGATGATGTAACACACGATCATGATGTTGAAGACGTGTTGAGAGACTATATGCGCCCAAGAATTCATCAATGATCACGGCGGAGATCAAACAGCAAAGCGAGCAGAAGAAGGAAGATACACATACCGTGCAATGGATTCGGTCCGGTCTGATTGTTCGGGATCGATAAAGTCCATGCTGGACTGACGATAGAGCGGACGACGTGTGTGAGTGGGAGTGTTGGTTCGGGGTTGGAGTACTTCGGATGGATCGGGAGTCCTCGCTCTGTAGGCTTCACCTTGGCAGACCAAGGGTACTTTATCTTCCTTGACGATAGCCTTGCGACGCTCTTCTTGGGCCTTGTGGCGCGCTAGTTCGAGAAGCTTCATTCGTGTCGCGCGAATGGAGTGCGGCCAGTCATTTGGACCCTTGGCAGCCGATATACCACGGGCGATCTTGTCGAGTAGATTGGAGGGTGGTATGGGTCCATTGAAGGGGGTGATGAGGTGTGCCGGGAGGGCGTCGAGGGTCTCGAATGCAACATGAGGGGGAATAAATGATGTCGCGAGAACGAGACGTACCCTAGAGAGCAACCTGACCTGATCCTCTTTCCATACTGCGTTGGGGTCATCGAGATCGTAATTTGAGCTGTTCCACGAATCGGTGCTATTTCGGTGTGCCGAGGGCGGGGACAGCAAGATGTGAGACGCGGCGGGGCTACGACTTGGAGTGCGTGGTACGGGGATGTTTGGGCGCGGTACGATGAGAGCGAACGGGGAGAAAGACGCGGGCATCATACGGAAAGGAGCGGATGGCAGCGACAATAATAAAATAATAAAAGTCCGAGATGTTGACCAATTTGCGAGCAAGGAAAGTCTCAACTTTGGGTGTGTCGTCGTCGTCGTCGTCGTTCGCGTCGGGGAACAAAGGATCTCAGGGATTACATAATATCTTGTTTACTTCTCACTTCCAACTCCGATAACAAAAGATTCAAACTCCGTGATGCCACGTTCCTTGCACGTTTTCCCTCGCTGAAATCACGCGCGCGTGTGATTTATAAAAAGGGTTATTATGACAAACAAACGCATGGCACTACACGTGTTACACTTTCTCGGAAGTCACCAGGACAAAGCTGTTTCCCATCAGCACCCACACTGCCCGTTCATGTCCAGTACTTACTTGCATTATGATACAATCGGGGACTTCGTTAAAAATCCCCCTCTAGAGCGTCCGCCTAGTAAGTCGAGAGGATCTATGGGGCTGTCCATCCGTCAGCGATCGTGTAGCGCACAGCGACCGACGCACCCTTCTGCCCTCTACGAAAAAGAACGTGGAAGTGGCTACAAAGCTGAGCACAAGCAGGAGAAGAAGGTAACGCATGATGAATATCGATTGAGAGGTTATATGGTTTGCTTAATGGTTCATTCTAATGGGCCAGCGAGAATGCCTGCCCACTCCCTTCTCTTATACTCTCCTTTCGACCTCCGACAGTCCCCGTCCATACCAGGTTGGCCAGGCATGAGTCCACCCCAGAACGTGCCGCGCTCCAACGACGTTCATTTCCGGGACTGCACCTGCACGATAAGCATGCCAGAACTCAGAAACGTGCAGGGCAGGGGGTCATGAAATGGAAGTTGCTGCCTCCCCCGTGAATATATTACCTGAACACCGTGCCTTCTGAACCATACTTTTTGATCGTCACGTCGCAAAGTGGTAAGAGGTGGTGGCGATAATCGACCATCCACAACGACGGGTGGCGTATCGACACGCGTTGGAACCATCCATTGGATTGGTTGTGTGGCAGCATGGAAACCCTGCATAGTTCCGCGTAGTCGGATGGTCTCTAATTACAAAATCCGCGATATCATCCTGTGTTATAGAATTCTTCTCAGAACAGGTTCAACGACACTCAAGATGCAAATTACGAACCTACGCCCAGCCAACTACACCACACACGGGTTTCAAAACCCACATCAAGCCGCTGCCGCAGCTCTTGCTTCTCTTTGAGCATCCGCCTTGGCCTGAATTTCCGCACGTTTCCATTCAATAAGCTCGTTTGTTCGCACTTCGTAGTGGTGTACCCAATAGCCCGCATAGCCAAATGCAGCCATTGCAATGGCATGTCCTGCCAAGTCTGGGAGAAAAGCGCGTCGGATATGCCAATATCTGGATGTATCGGAACAACATACTGTCCATGAGATTTCTCCTTTGTATTGCGAGCTGACCAAAGCGTGACGCGAGGCCAAAGGCCGAGAAGCCAAGGACGGTGCTAAGGAGGGCCATTAAGGAAAGTTTGAAGTGCAAGACGGAGGGTGTCGGCAAAGTACAGGTAGTCCAGAAATGGAAGGTGTAACAACATGGACAAATAGACCCCTCTCGGCTGGTTAGACTTGTTTTGTCTTCTAGTACCCAACACAGTGATGTCTACATCTACCTCTACCTCCAGTGACGCGGAGCATGCTACACTACTCGACGCAAATGCTGTGGAACTGACTCCAGAAGAAAAGACCCAGGTTGCATCCAAGATGCAGACAGCACGTGAAAAGAAAGATGTCGGTGATACAGCGTTCAAGGGAGGTGATCTGAAGAGCGGTGTGTCCCTAGAGATAGTCCTCGTCTCGTCGTCATCTGACTCACCATGAAATGCAGCATTGCGATCGTATCACGAGGTACAGCCGTGAATTTGTGCATGATTAAATGTCGGGATCTCATCGATATCACAGTCTCTCATGTATCTGCACGGACTTGACAAGTGCGTTGGTTAACAATCCAGTCTAGCCCCTAATCATGCGATTTAGAAATGCGCTCAAGTCCCTCGGGTTGGCTCTCCCGAGTCCCTCACCATCATCTGCCGTAGATCAGGCAGCGAGTGCCAAAGATGAGAAAACAGAGGTTTGTGTTCATGGCATTGGACCATGCATTGCGTGGACACACGCCCAATAGGTCGATTTCATGCTCGAGAAAATCTATGCCAATATGTCAGCGTGTCATCTCAAACAAGAAAACTGGAAACGCGCTGCAGACACTGCTGACAAGGTAAACAGGGTACATCCCGTGGCACCGTACCTGACGACCAGGATGGCCTAGGCGATAGCAAGGAACCCGGCCAACTTCAAGGCACTGTTTCGGAAAGGCAAAGCATTGGGTGAACTAGGATACTATGAGAAGGCCGAAGCAGTCCTCACAGAGGCCAAGAAGATTGCGCCCAGTGGTATGCATCCTCTTGTTTGGACGATCACTGTCATCGACAACTGGAACGGTGATCACAGAGGCACCATCAGTCGACGCAGAGCTGGCGCGGCAGCGGGCTGTGGACCGCGAGAGACAAAAGGCGCACGATCAGAAACTGCGAGGTAAGATGTGTTCTGGTAGACTACCACTGTCTCACGTCTTGTCTGTCAGGATGGTTGTCGAGAGAAAAGAGGCCGGAAGGCGCATGAGACACTCATTATCGGGTCACTCGGGACAAACAAAATCATTCATACCATACTCAAGTGTAGTACATTTGCATGTGAATTAAACGCGTAACCGATTGAGCCGGGTACTTGAACCGACACCACCCCGTACGACTTGCTCACATTGATACCATGGGTCAAGACACCAAGGCCAGGCGCGACGAGTCGCTGACCGTCACAGACAATCGTACAGGAAAACAATACAAAGTGCCGTGCGTCCAGCTCTCGTTTCTCTCACCTGTGCTGAGTGTCGCAGTATATCGCACAACGCCATCTCTGCTCCTTTTTTCAAATCCATTCGTGCCCCACCCGGCCAAAATGACCGCCCGGAAGACGAGTCAGAACGCGGTCTGCGGGTTTCCGATCGAGGCTTCCTAAACACAGCGGTCATCGAGAGCGCCATTACTTACATTGACGGCGACAATGGCATCTTGCGCTACAGGTGCTTTATACCCTGTCTGCAACACTATCGCTCACTCATACCCTCCTAGAGGCTATCCCATCGAACAGCTCGCCTCCCAGTCCTCGTTCCTCGAATGTGCATACCTCCTCATCTATGGTTCACTCCCCACCCGGGCACAGCTCTCTCACTTTGATCGTGAGGTGCTCAACCACGGCGCAGTGCATGCAGATGCTGCCGGATTCTTCCGTGCCTTCAGGTATGACGCACATCCGATGGCCATCCTGACCAGCGCATTCGCGTACTTGGGGTCATACTACAGCGAAGCGAACCCGTCTTTGCAAGGTATCGTCCGGATCTTTGTGCGTACGAGATGGAACCTTGATGGTCACCTTAGGCCAGAACCTCTACACGAACTGTGCAAAGGGGGACCCAGCTGCACTTCAGAACATGGACAAGCAGATTTACAGGCTTATAGGCAAAGCGATAACGCTCGCTGCAATGGCATACCGTGTCCGACAGGGAAGAGAGTTTGTCGTACCACCGACAGGGATGAGCTACGCGGAGTCGTACGTACCCTGTCCTGCGCCGTAACACAGTATGCTGAGAGCCTTGTCTTGCTCACCAGGTTCCTCTTTCAGCTCGACCATCTGTCGCCCCGCGATTCTTTCCCCGGTGGGATCCCATACAAACCACATCCTGTTCTCGTCCGCGCTTTGGACATCCTCTTCATTCTCCACGCGGATCATGAGATGAATGCTTCCAGCACCACCGTCCTTCAGACTGGATCATCCCTCCCAGACCCCTATAGTGCAATCGCAGCAGGCTGCGCCTCGTTGTAGTGAGTGTTGATGTATTCTCCAGATAGCCTGTGCCGCTCAACTTCATGGCGTAAAGTGGTCCGCTTCACGGAGGCGCGAACGAAGCCGTGATCCGGATGTTGGTATCTATCGGAAGGTATGTATTAAACATACTTGCATCGTACACAACCGCCAGAGCCAATGCACGGATCCTAGTCCTGAAAATGTTCCAGAATTCCTCGCCGCCGTCAAGCGTCGCGAGAAGGTCCTTAGTGGGTTTGGGCATCGTGTTTACAAGACCGTATGTATACCATCCTCTTACCTGGAAAAGATTTGGCGGCTAAGGCCTCTCTCTGACAGTCTGATCCACGGTCGTTTATCATCAGAAAGGTAGCAGATGAAGTATTTGCAGTGTACGTCCTCGAATTGTTTTGTTCGCCATGTTTCCCCGAAAGACGCTCTTCTCATGCAGCATGGGTGTTGATCCTTTGCTCAAAACTGCAATGGCACTGCACGACGCAGCCCTCAAAGACGACTATTTCGTCTCGCGAAGGCTTGCACCCAATGTTGACTTTTGGAGGTATGTCCATGTTTTTCGCGTTGAACAGGTACTGATGACTTTGTGTGATCAATAGTGGACTGATTTATCGTGCAATGGGTATGTGTTCGGACAAGAAACCGTGGCACAGGGTGTGAGCTGACGACTGTTAGGCTTCCCGATGGATTTCTTCCCCGTCCTGTTCGTTGTACCCCGTGTTGTAGGCTGGCTCGCGCACTGGCGCCAGGTGCTTGTGCTTTTTCTGCGATCCAGAAAGTTGCTGATGTACGGTAGATGATGCTCTCCCCTGGAGGCGTCAAGATATGGCGCCCGAGACAAATCTACGTGGGTCCGTCCGAGCGACCCTATGTCCCTGTGGAGGAACGCCAAGCGGTGGAGGGTATGGGCAAGGAACCAAGCGTGGTCATGCATTCTGGGTGAGCCTTTTCCGACTATGAATGAAATGGCCTCGTTAATGATGTCAATAGAATCACGAAACGGCGGAGACTAGTAGAAGAGGGAAACGTTGTAAAGAGTAGGCTTTAAGTAGGTGTCGGAGTGCGATCTACATGAGCCGTTGCTTGGTCCTGGTCAGCATGTGTGATTCATTGTCAAGGTCATGTATTGTAATGCGGGGTTTGAATCCCATACATAAGATCCAATTTTCCACCCACGTATCCTCAGTCTCGACGACAACCCCCACTGAGCAATCATGTTCACTACACTCTTTTCCCTCTCTCTCGTTTTCCTTGTCATTCGTTCCGTGTTCGCACAGTCCGATCTCATGGTTAACACCCCCGTATTTGCCCAGGTACGTCGCCTTGCCTTCCGGCGGGTTCCTTGTCTAATGGCCCTCGTAGTGTCAACTAGCCCAGATCAATTGGACTGATACCTGCAGCGGACCTTATGAACTCCTCATTGCCTCTGCCAGTGATATGTGTGGTAATGCCCTGTGGGTGTTTCTTGACCCTGCTCGATCTACGACTTATCTGTCACAGCGAGGACCTTGGTTACCAGAATTCTACTTCCGCGACGTGGAACGTCACCCTTGCAGCTGGTACTCAAGTGGTCGTCTATGTCGAAGATTCAGAAGGTTACAATGCCTGGAGTGGAATCGTACGTTTTTGGACATATTTCCATCTGCGTATCCTCACAGTAGATACAGGTCACCGTTGGCGCCAGCAATGATACGTCTTGCTTGACTAATACCACTTCCTCTACACCCTCACCTACCATCTCTGGGAGGTAAGTCTTTACCCCGTGATTGCCCGAGTGCCCGATGAATTCAATATCAATTTCGCCAGCACCCCTACTTATTCTCCATCCGTTCCCACTCCCTCATCTCCAACCTCATCCCTCTCGTCGGCCTCATCCGTCCCATCGCCCGGTACCCCCAAGGCTGGCCTGTCCTCCAATTCTGGAGTGCTTTCGACGCGCCCTGCTAGCGCCATCGCGTTCCTCGGCACTACTGTGCTCGCTGTCGTCGCGTTCGCTTTGTAAGCGACCGAAGATACCCAGACTTTATCTTAAATCATCCTACGACGGCGATACCCGACATGCTACTATCCCAGTGATAGTGTGCTGTTTTTCTCGTCTTTGAATGCTGGGCTAGATTCTCCCATGGTTTCTTTCTTCTGTTTATCCGTGGTTTATTCGGGTTTTGATCAGCTGGTGTTGTGCGAATACGTACAGGATTTGCGAGTTGGATTCCACTTCCACTGGTTGGATGGGTGGTATGGGCTTTCTTATCCTCAGGAATGTCTTGGGCTGGTAGTTTTGATAGCTCATTTTGCAACTCTGTCTGTTGTAACATCATTGTTACATGCATGAATTTAAAGTCTTTAAACCGTTTACGCTTGGCCTCACTTGACCAGACTCTGAGGTACGATTTGTTCTGCCATACCATACTTGCCGTCCACGGAGTCGGAGAAGCATCAGTATGACGTCTTGCCACATCCCCGTACCCACAATGCCCGGCGCTCCGGAGTCCCACAGATCCCAGAGCCTGGCCAAGACAAAAGGCAGCCCCAAACAACCCTCTTCCTTCCATGGGAAATCATCCTCGTTCACAATTCATTTTCTTGTCCACAGTGCATCCGAGGTCCTGAGAACAGTGGCGATAGATTATCGGCCAAACATATGTTTCCGGGTCGTAGGTCGTTGGCTCTGTCCAAATCGAGGAACCAAGCAGATCAGCGCCTTTTTTTCCGCCGCATCGACAACGATCAGGCGACGGACAGCATCAAGCTGTGTTCTGATCCATTCCGGTTGGGTGTTCAACGTTGAACCGTGCGTAAATGCTTACCCTGCTGTCCCGCGGACATGCAGCACTGAAGGTGTGTAGCATCCGTTCGGCCTGGAGGCCCGAGTACGGTTGCGGAAATGGCCAAGGCCAACACCGCCGAGGATGGCAGTCTCGGTGGGACTGTTCTCACAACAAGGTTTTGTTGTCAAGTGAGTGTTTGATACTCTAGGCTTAATTGGCCATTATTGGGGAGTTATATCTTCCAGATTCCACTGGGGCGGTGGGTGCATGGTCAACAAACTCTATCAACAAATATTTGATGGCAGTTGTCACCCTCAAACAACTCTTGATTGAGTATCCCGGGTCCCTTTTCCTCTTTTTCTGCGGAAATGTATCAAAAAATGCATATACTAATCGGCTTATCTCGTTGATGCATATTATGATGACGTGCAGTACATTTCGCTGCCCTGCAATAACTCCTTGAAACATATCCCCACTAGCTGCTTCCACTATACAATTTCTAAGATGGCCCGATCATGGTAATGCATCACTCGTTTATGCTGCAGTTATTTTTCCTCGGTACATGCGGTTGTTCGTTGGCGATCCGTTTCTAACCATAGTTGAATTCATCTATTTATTGAAGTTGATACATACTTATACAGGAGCTTTGACCCAAGGACGTGGGCATCACCATGGTACGCGATTGTCCACTTGTAACCATTTGACCACACGACAGGAACTAGAAACCGTTGCAAATAGACTAAAAGTGAGGCTATTTGTGAGGAACATATGCTATTATAGAATCCGTGACACGATCAGGACATTTTCTCAGTGATGACAGTTGTCTACATGACAACGACCCGTGTGTGGGCGAAGGTCGACTGCCAAGTCATTTCCCCCCTTTTCTCTCAAGTCTTCCGGAGGCGAGTGCATCCCAACATTTAGATCGCCGTCGGGCCCATCTGGATTAGATGTCCGCTTTGCATTGACGGTCAACAACTTGACACGGCGTTTTGGTCCAAACGTTTACGACATGCTCCACGGTACCGGCGGTCTATCTTACAGGCTCGCCGTGCGTTTCCCTGTAACTTTATCCAGCATCCAAACCTGAAGCATGTTTTTTCTCAAGATCTGTCGCAGGCCGTTGCATGCTCCAATATATACATATGAATGTCCTTTATCTTGACGCTCTTGACTACAGACACTGTAACATCGCCGATATCGACATCGAGATATGTCGACCCTGGCGGTCCCGTGAAAATGTACCAATCGAGCCGGCGTCGCGCCACAGAAGACTTGCGACTTCTGAGGCTAGTACTTATACCACAGGCACGGCCCCAGAAACTGTCGGTAGGAGCCGCGTGTCATGACGGCACCGAGCCTATCAACAAAATTGCGAGAAAAAAAAATCGTTTGACAACGGAGACCGTGAGATCTGATCAGGATTCTGGAACGACCTGTCAGATGGTTCGGTGTTAATCTTGAGAGACAGCTTTCCATATCAGCCTGGTGCTCCTGGTGCCTATGGAAAATTGAAAAGCGCAGCTGTTCGCAATAGCCTGAGCAGGCAAGCAGAACCTGTGATAGTATTGGGGTCGCTCCAGACTCCAGACTCCAGAGTTTCGAAATTCGGAGTTTTGCAGCGCCACTGACAGGCTGGTCCTGACACTGCAGTACGGTGTGGGTCCAACAAGTGGCCGTTCAAATATTCAATATTCAATACGTACTGTCCGTCTGGTCTTTGCAAATTTGAGCGATCGGCGAATTAGATCGTCACAATGCGATTTTTCACTTGCCAAGAGCGCTAATTAGATAAGATTCGGATCTCGTGATCGAGGCCAGTAGTGAGAATGGCACTCAAAGTGTAGATCATCTTATACAGCGGATCTTTGAGGAGACATTCAATGAATCGTGAGCCGAGTACCGTGTAGAAGCAGCACGATGCAAGGGTCAATGTACCCGCCTTGGCAAGGGTGTGCGTTCCGACCGATCTCGACTCTCGAGATAGTCGTGATCATCTACCACCATGTCCGACACGACTTGGCACACCGTGTGAGCACCCATCTAATCGTCCGTTTGGTTTTTGATGCCCATGTTACATCTATAGGACTGTTCGTATCCCGTTTGCAAGCAATGAGCATGCGACGATCGCAAAGCAGGTCATCGATGTTGACGCCGAACTGCAAAAGGACGCCGTCAAGCGGACGTTGACCGTGGAAGGCGACGAGCTGATTGCGTCAGTTCACGTTTCTATCGCTTTTTCTTGGGCTCTTGATGGGTCGACGTATTGCAGGACGTTTCAGACATTGACTGTCCGATTGGCACGTCTATCGGTGAATGGATTCTTGGAAAACATTGATCTCGTCGTTCGAACATTAGGGGAATTTGGTCAAGAGGCGAACAAAGAACCAGCGGTGGGATTGGGGACATCAGAGTCCAAGTAATGGAACCAAGTGTTCCGATTCAGCATTCATATACATACATATCTCAGAGGTTGATCGACAGAAAGTGTGCAATATCTATTGTCTAATCACTTGGCTCACGCCTCTGCAGTCTCCGCCTTCTTTTTCTTCTTATTCTCCCGCAGTGGCCTTGTCAACAAGCTCTTCAGCTCTTCGTCTTCCAACTCTTTCTCAGTCTTGACCAGCTCGTGTTTGTACCAAAGAGGTGGATGCGTAATCAACCAAGGACCAGCGGGGAGAAGGGCGATCGTGAAATGGAACGCGGCAACAAATGTGTTTCCAGGTGTATAGCTGGCATAAGAGCATCAAAAGGCAGTATTCCCAGGAAGTGCTATCACTTACACCACTTCGTATGGTTTCACGAGACCATGAGAGACGGCTTCTTGAAGGCCAAGACGAGCCCTCTTCTCATCCTCCAGTACACGGATGTTGATCGGGAAAGCGCCAGCCTTTTTCTGCATCTCAGAAAATACGGCACGAGAATTCTTCAGCTTTAGTTGATACGTGACGGTCCCCTCCTTCTGATAAACACTCGTTCTCGAGTCTTCCACCCGAGCCTTGAGACGTCGCAATTAATTCTTGATCGCTTCGCATAATTGATAAAGCATACCTTTCCGTCTTCGCCTGACGAAACGAGAATATCGATGCCATACACTTCATCCTCCGCAAATGTAATCGTCTCAGTGTCCCGTTTTTGAGTTTCAGTCGGGTTCAGGATGATGCGCTTCTTCCCATCTATCACATTTTGCGTGTGTTGGCACGAGAGCATCCCTATCCAACAGCGTCTCCCTCCATTTGCGATGCTATCTCAATCGATCACACACACCTTCTACCGGCTTGCAATCCCAAGCCGCCGCTACTTTTGCGACCGCGTCCGTCACCGTCCAATTCTTGTTCCCGACCTTGACCAATCTCAGCGCAGCCTCGGCGGCATGCCAAGCTGCCTTGAGCACATCGGCGCGCCTTCCTGTAATTGGATTTTGTTCGCTTGCACCAACGATGATAGTCTCCGCGCTGATCGCTGCAAAGCCGTCGATGTGGGCTCCGATGTGGAGTTTCACCACATCATCTTTGGCCAATGCCTGAGAAGCGAGGGAATCTGAGCTAGATCATAGCATAATCGATTCAATCAAAGCGTTTGAGGCGACTTCGGCTCGGAATACGTACGCAAGGGGAGAAAAATGGGCAACGGCGTTGTTGACGGAAACACATGTCGGGAAAGCGATCCCTAGATCATCCGTTCGTTGAGAGTGTGTGGGGTGAGAAACAAAATGCTTTGCATACCTTTGGAGACCTTGACGCCCTTGACGGTCTTGTTGTATACGGCGCCAGTTGCCTCTTCGAGGAGTTTATCCCCCTCGATACAAAGATCGATGATCTTTGCTCCTTCAACGGAGATAGCGATGAGTTTCTTCATGACATCGTTCACGATATCTCCGGATGCCTAAGAAATCCAGCCACGGGTGATTAGAGCTTCTGAAGCGGCCGTCCATAAAACAGGTTGAACATACTTTGTACTTGGTGATATCTGCTTCCGATATTAATCGTGGCTTTTCAGCTGGTTTGGGTGCTTGCGTGTCAGCCATGGCTATCTGAGTCGAAAAGGCTGGAAGTGATCGTGCAAGAGAAAGAGAGTGCAAAGACGATCTCGGAGTTGATAGTCAGGCTGAAGACAAGTCTAAACCCTGATTTGGTAAAACGTCTGGGAGTACTCGTGACACCAGTTGCTCGTCAATATACCTACAAACTACTGTACAGCGTGGATACGGGGTATCGTGTCGATAGTGTACCATCTAAATGCTAGTCTCGTCCGAGTTTTTGTACCAGGTATCAATCATCAGTATGTATTGTCGAATCATCTGAACCTCATCGTTGCCATATCTCCCTTGAAGCATACGAACCCACGCAGCCTCCTGCACAGCTCGTGTTCCCCTCCGTATTCAGTTTCGTCGCTCTGAGGTAGGGAATTGAACCAGACCCGCCACTCCGTGGCCTTTCCGAACGGCTCATTCCAACACAATTCAGATTGGATGCTTCCTCGCACAGAGGTACGGTCAGTCATATCACTTGGCGTATAGTTAGTCTTGAGATCGCAAGTCCTGAAAACAATACTTACTTTACCCAGTTGATCCAGTCATGCTCAAAGTAATCGCGGAGCGGATTCTCTGTAGACTGGGCTCGCTCAAAGTGCTTCTTGAGATACTTTGCTTGCGCTGATCTCACGAGGAAAGGGATCGAGGGATCTTGGCCATAGAGTTTTTCATAAGCATGCCATATCGATTCTTTACATGCCACGATGGTCCGAACAGTCCGTGCCAAGTGCATTGGCGCCCACGATGACACACCCCTGCGAGATGATTTCCGATCGGGTAAACTTGGGAATTCATCATCTGGTTCTATTGAAGACAACGTTCGAAGTTCGAACAGCACGTCCGGATCGACAAGACCAGGTAGTCCGGTGGTTGACCGAGTACTTCGTTTGCGACACGAGTTTGGTGGAAGAGGGACCTCGAGAGGTGGGTGAGTCTGTATTTCGTGAAACCATGCACCTAGATGGAAGGGCAAGATGGAGAGCAGGTTCGACGCGAGGAAGTTATCGTTCAACATTTCTCCCCATGCGCGCCTAAGCCGCGTGTGATCGCGAGGATCTGGAGGTGACGGGTATTTGATATCTGTGCCACGCATGCCAAGTGAAAGCGATGATGATGAGCTGAACAGCAGATCGATCCTGGAACTGGTCCCATTGATTGAGGGGTCCGACTTTGAAAATGGTGTTTGAACCGATACCGCGGTGTTTGAGCTTCGCGGTGAGCTATTTTCGGGCGACCTACTCATTATGCTGGAACACGGCGAAACCTGAGATGGGAAGACGAGATCCTCCTCGATAATCTTGAGGTGTAGGGAATAAGAAAACGCATCGAAAAAGCGCAGGCTCATTTCGCACCTCAAGAACGCCGTTAGGACTGAGTACCCGCGAGATTTCCTAAAAACATCCGGTAAAGGCGATGAATGAGTTACGAGAAGTAACGACACGACACTCCGCCTACCGCGAGTACGTATCCCCACTAGACAATTTATTAGCAATGGAATAGATAACGGCTTGGTTTACTAACCTCATCTTCAGGAATATGGAGACCCATACGAACCATCCTTACGAATTCAAACTGGCCGTCCAGAAAAGGAAGTCCATCAAGTCTGATAGAGTTGCATGAGCGGAAACACCTGAAACGGATAAATGTCATACAGATTACCATGTACCCATCTCAACCTGCGAGATAAGCTTTTCTCCAGTATGCTGAGTTTGGGCTGAACGGGTTGCACGTCAAAGCCCACTATCGTACTGCCCTGGACGCTCAGCATGAATAGAGGTACACGGACAACGCGGGACAAGGCACACCTGCCACAATCTACCGGCTTCGATCGCCCAGAGGCCACGACCGCAGCCGACGTCGAGGACGGTTGGTGGAGGTCCGTCAAAGTTGTGCAGTGTCAGACTTTTACAACAGTTCGTTATGAACAGGTGGTCCCAGTGATCACTCACGAAAGGGAGAGTCAGCATGCTATGAACGATGAGTGACGGGGGTATCTAGACTCACAAATTAACCAGGTCGTTCGTGTAGGTCAGCGGGGAGATGACTACGCCCGCTGGACGTCGATGCATCAGCTTGCCAGACCGTTGGTCAACGTCCTTGACATGAATGGTCGTCACCATGGTCATGGTGGAACCAAGGCAAGGGCATTAACAGACTACGGGGGAAAAGATGAAGGGATGTTTAGCGGTGAGTGTGACATTACGCACACTAAGGGTCCTGGTAAGCTGGATCATATGCGTGTTAAGCTAGCGCTATATAACGGTCCGCAAGGTAACGTGAAAGTACCCTCGTTGGAAAGGCCGGGGTAAGCGATCGTCCGAAAGATCTCGCGAGTATTTCTCCCGCACTAATGCCCGCGCCCCTTATTTAATTTAAATAATTAAATAATTATAATCACAGTATGCTCTCTGGGGTCCGCCTTGTTACTCTTACTTTCCGGGGTCTCCTTCGGGAGTGATCGCTCGTTCCAAACTTCGATGTCGTCCTCAATGCGCCTTGCAACGCGCGCCCTCTCAACCAGACCGCGTCCCAGATCTCCTCGCTGCTTCAGAACTGCGTCCACCTCAACCGCCCACGAGAAAGACCCTCAGCTCGGTGACTATCCTGACATATCGCAATCCAGCCAGACTCTTCCTCCCCGAGGCTGGTGGGACCAACAAATGCGGCGAAACTTTGGTGATCCCGTCCGTGCTCCAACGCGCCATGTTACTCGTAACGAACCCCTTGATCATATGCCTCCCAGGTTCCGGAATATGAAGAAGTTTTGTCTATGTGGGGACCTGACATTTCGGTTGTTCCTCCACGGACAGCCTTGTTTCAATTTACCCTAGCCGCGTCTGCATTCATCGGCTTCGGCTTCCTCTGCAAATTTGCGCTGGTGCCAGAGAGACCCACCGTGCCTCGGGAGTACCCGTTTTCCGGCCTCGTCAAGGAACTTGGCGGACTTGAGGAAAACAAGGTATGTCGCATAAAACGAGAACTCCGGTCAACGGTAACCCGTCACCCAGGCGAGGGAAGAAAGCGAGGATGACCAAGATTAGGCTGTGTGGTACAGCAATTCTTCGGCTGCCTTTGTTAAATCGGAGAATACTCTCATGGTCCCCGGAAAATGGGGACCTGGGCTCGATCATTCGTTGCCCTCGCATCCGACCCAAAGAGGATAGAAGTAGTTAATCGCAGTCGTTGGAAATAATCCCACAGAAATTATACATAAATAGACTATTCTGATGACGAGGAATGTTCGGTAAGACCATCATCCTTTTTCTTTCCAGGATCCGTTCGAGGGCGCAATTGGACTGAGAGAGGTCCTGATGGAACAAGACCAGCTGTAATACACTCTCCGTCATCCGTACTTTCCTCTCCAGTGGATGCGGCGTCCGCGTCATTCTGCCTGCCACCTGTCTTCCCTATTAGGCTTTTCTTTTTGTTTCCTGCCGTTGTCTTGCGGCGTTTTTTCGATGGCGGCCCTGTGTCATCCTCGGCCACAAAATCACCATCTTGGGAAGGTGCGAGCACCCCAGTTCTGGCCCGCTCTTTCCGAAAATCGGATACCACCTGTTGCAATCGCTTGCTAGCGTATGCTTGCCGTTTTCGAGGTGCATATGATCCGGCCCCAGAATCTACTTCCAGGAAAGCATTCAGACTTCCTTGTCTATTTGCGGAAGTTGCCTTGTAGTACGCATCAATCAATTCGTAAATCAAACGAAATTCTTTGCCGCACGGAAAATCTCACCTGATTGTGCCGGCTCATTTTCTGGATTATCGGCAGCAGCAAATCGTCAGCCTTGGTCTCGTTCCAGCTCAATTCTTCATGTAAGAAACTAGGTCCATGACTGATCAGTATTTCCGCTCTTTCCAGTGAAAGCTACGTACTGCCGAAGTGCATCGAGGTCAGGCATACCCCATTTGAAGGGTTCCTCAGACGAGTCGACGGTAGGATGATAATAACCATCTCTCTTTGGGATGACATTCCGAGTTAGAACCAACAGACAGTTGAGACGACCGCTTACAACAAGGGGATTAGGCCATTCTCCAGGAAGATATAGATCCCTGAACTTCTTTTTCTGCCGTCCGGCAAACGTTGAGTACAGTCGCAGGAAAAATTAACGGACCCACAAATCGCTTTCTGAACTTGGTATCGTTATCCTGCTCTCGGTCCCGTCCGCTCTGAACCTTCGTCCACCAATCCTTGAATTTGTGAAGGCCGTCTTCTCCAGGAAACTCTTTCATAAGTTCCATAGCCACAACCGGTCCGACTCCCGGCAGCCCTTCCACGTAATCGCTACCCAGTAAATATGCTAAGCGGACGAGGGTGTCGCGGTCCAAGCCAACTTCTCGAGCCAGATCCGATAGTAAAAAACATTCCACTGTCTTGGATTGGTTGAACATGTTCTTGTAGACTCTCATCCCCCCAAAGAGGAATACGTCGGAATCATCGGTGATAATACCATCCACCAATCCCAAGGACACTAGTTCAGCACATTGTGCCTCTGCTTCCATTGGAGCGGTGATATACGGGATACCGAATAGGCGCAGCATAAGCTAGTACAGATCAGAACGCCAAGATACAAAATACCAGAACGAGCACATACCATAATTTGGGAGATCATATGCTGCGTGACATCTTCGGAATCACGAATCGCCGCTTTCTTCTGTCTATTCAGCTCCCTGATCTCTTCATCAATCTCGTGCCTGACAGTGTCCAAGTCCTTTCCTTTCATCTGAGAGATGAACCGGGCAAACTCTCCCGCTTCTTTATGGGGATCCATCTCTTGCGCGGCATCCCAGCTCTCGTCCTTCTCTGCTTGACTTTCAACAGCGGGTGCAACTATTGTCGAAAGTTCACCGCTGGGAGAGGGGGACCGGGACCACTCAATTGCTGAGTGGTCACTGTCATCGTCTAGCGCATGGACATCTTCAGCTGAGGCCGTCGGCATCGGAGATGACGCTCTGGGTAGATCAACTGCCACGGGAGGGGATTTCCGTGCGTAGTCCTCACGGTTGTCTCCGTTCATGGCCGGAAGTGGAGATAGCACTGGAGGGAAAACGCTATCCAAGGATAAAGAGGTGGCTGAAACTGCGACAACTCCTTCCATGTCGTCATCACCCTCTAACTCGGCGGGACCGGTGGGATGTCTTTGATGAGTTCCGCCAATGACCGGAAATAGAGGCGGGGTCTTTGAGAGAGGGGCCATCGATGGCTCTTTTGATGATCCCACAGCAGCAATACGGTCTGTGCTATCTTTATTGGGGGATAACACTGAAGGCGGGTATACAGGGATTTTTTGAGGTAATAGCAGTGACGGTGTTCCAAATATTGATTCAGTAGACTGTTGAACGTAACGTCCTGAAGCGCGCAGAGGACCAGCACCTGCGATAGACAACACTGTCTCAAGTCGGGAAGGGGAAGCGTATAAATCGATATCATCGTCATATGACCTGAGACGTTCAGAAGGGGTTGTAGCTGGTGGATGACGACCAAAAGACTCTTCGGTTGATTGCCGTGGTTCGGGCATGCTCCGGCTAGACGAAGGCATCGCTGAGTGCGAGTTGGCTTGTTCCGAGCGTTCAGAGTCAAGCGAAGCTTGTATGGCCATAGCGAGTTCAGGATCTTCCTCATCGGACTCTGGAGGACGGAACCGAGGCAGCGTATCCTCGTCATCCAAATCGAACAATGGCTGTGACGTGACCCGTCGGTGTACCGGCCGAGGCGCTGAACCATTTTGCGACCGCCTGCTAATTGCAGCTAAGGCCGTCGTCTGTTGGTACTCACGGAGGTCTGGATCAAATGGAACAGTTGTTGGTCTATCAAACCTTATCAGTACATTTTCATAAATAAGCGTTTGATGTCATACATGCTGACTTCCTCCATTTCCATGTCACTTTCACTGTCACCGTCGTTTTCGAGAACATGCGTGTCTTGGTCTATGTCGATCGGCTTTTCCCGTGTGCCTTCATCTCGGATTCCTAGACTCCAGCCACCATCTGCGCCTTCATTCTTGATGAGGAGATACTCTCTATTGCGTTCACTAGCAATACGAACAGGAATGGTGATATGCGCCTTGCCGATACTGTCTGTCGTCATGAGAAGCTGCTGTGTGAGCGCATTACGTTGTTTCAGGTTTTTTATCTGCTCCCTGGAAAAGTCCAGCGGCGTAGTCGTCTTCCTTAACATATTTTGTAACCGCGTGTACGACGTCTGTCTTGATTTCAAACGAAGATCGCCAACAATCTCGTACTGCACTTCCGTCGGCAGCTCGCGAAACGCGGGTGACGCGACGTCAAAATCTTCGGGACGCATTTCTTCGATGAACGCGCGCAATTCTTCCTCCGTGGCTAAACGAGGGTCGGGGGCATGCGCCCGTGTCGCTTTCGCAACTTGCTCCTCCATGTTGACCTCGGGTAGTTTGTACGGATCGTGGTCGTGAAACCGGCTCTTCTTCTTTGAGGACGGTGGGGAAACAGGGGCGTCTTTCCTCTTTGCAGGTGTCTTGGGCGCCGGGCCGGTGATATCCTCGAGATACACCAGGTTCTCATCGAGAACGATGGGTCCCGGAGGTGCCTTTTGTTTACCCTTGGACGAGGGTGGACTAACCCGCACATATGAGTAGCGTGTCCAGATACCAAAGACGTCGTGCGTACTGTGAAGCCTGGGCATGAATCAACGCTTCTCGCCTCAGCTGTGCCGCAAGAAGCCTCTCTGCGACTTTGGCGTGACTGGCAGCCGCCCCACTCTTCTTCTTCTTGCGCTCGGACTGATTGAGAGAAGCGATGTTAGAGAACATGTCAGGTAGACACACTAGAATGCGTACGATCGTGTTTCGTTTCAGTGCTGGCGCACCACCATCAAAGACGAACACGGGACGGATGCCATAGAACAGGAGCTTGCAGATGCGACGAAGGAAGCCTAGGACGTGCGCATTCACGAGTCCACGACCCTCCCTGTCACGCATTGTGGCCTGAAATTGGTAAATCCATATGCTCGAGTCGATGGCGAGGGCCTTTCCCTCGACAGTTTCGAGTCTTTATTAGAGGTCGCCTGAGTGTGATATATCGCCACGATGAATGGCACACGTACGGAACTGGACGGCCCACGGGTTCGAGAAGGCTCCAGAGCGACTTGACACCCATTCAGACTGGTCGACGCTGATAAGCACCGGCACAAGACGTTTATTGTCATTGGAACTTGGCTGATGACAAAGTCGCGTCTCAGATGTGTTTCTCCACAAAATGCCACAACTACGACAAGACTAATAATGACTCTGATAGTGACTACTGACTGACCGGGTACGATACGACAATGCAGAAATTAAACTGAGATGAGCGCTGAACGTCCATGGCACCGAAAACAGCAAACATCATACCAGACGAAAACGAGCAACGAGGTCATGAAAACTTGGAAGCCATACTCCATCTATCACAAAAGCAGAAGACGTTCAATATTTCGGGCTGTCGCGAGGACGGTCGGGCGCGTCTACAGGGCGTGGTCCAGCCGGGGATCCTTGGCCAGCAGAGCTGTTGCGCGACGAGTGATTGCCAGGCCGAGATTGACCACCGATAGCACCAGGTGGCCGCAAGTCCTCCATGGCGCTAGGTGAGAACCGTGCGTCAAAACCGCCTGTCATCTGCATACCCATGCCCCCCATTCCTCCCATCATACCCATACCACTACCCATATTACCCATCGGCATCCCTGGAGTCATCATTGGCATGCCCATCATTGACATCCGAGGATCAAAGCTCATCCCACCTCCTGTCATCATGGGATTCAAAGGTGACGGACCACGCATACCATCGCCACCAGTAGAGAAGGCCATCATGGCTTGTTGGTAGGCTGCCTGCGCCGCTTGCTGTGCTGCAAACATATACGGTTGGCCACCGTAGCCGGACATCATGTTTGGATATCCCATGAATCCTCCTGTCATCATCGGGTTGGCCGGTGGCATCATGGAGCCCGCTCCAGTCATCATCGGACTCATGGGCATCATCGGGTTCATCATTGGATTCCCCATCATGGGATTCATGCCCATTGGAAATTGACCGCCGAACATGCCAGACTGCGCCATCTCTAATTGCTGACGCTGGAACTCATCTAGTTTCCGCTGGCGGTCTTCAGCAAGTCTTTTCTCTCGTTCGCGTTCCGTCAAGGCCGCACCAACACCACCTTCACGCTTGCGTTCACGTTCGTGTGCTGTGATTGCCCCAAGAAGACCAGTTTGAGGCGGTGGAGGTTTGTTTGGAACATTGATCAAGGATGCACCAGTCTCACGCGCATGTTCTTCTTGATATTTTGCAGAGCGGTTTTGTTTATCCTGCATGCCTGCAGAGAGTAAACCGTGGGGCGTGAATGCTTTGGTTATGCTGTGAGATGCGGGCTCGAGCTGTATAAATGTGTCCCTCTGCGGTTGGGGTGGTGCCTCTGGAGGCAACTGATACGTCCCAGGCTGACGGCTGGAATCAAGCACTTGGGTCCAAATACTCTGCCGAGATGGCGTCTGCTGGAAATCGGAAAGATGGCGGGGTGGAGCGGCATCATCAGGGGTCCGCGGACGTTGATCGCTGACGAATCGTCGTTGAGGAGGCGCGCTGAAGAAGTCGTCTTGAGCGCCAGGTGCAACTGATTGAATTCATGAGCTCATGATCATGAGATGAAAGCTAATACTCACCTTGCGTTTGTGGTCTCGGGACAGGCGGAAGACCACGCGGGTGTCGCAGTTGAGCATACGGGTTAGCATCAGTAGCAGTTGTGACCTCGGCTGGCGACTGTGTGCGACTTTGCGGACGGAGAGGTCGAACCAGCGCGCCACCGACAGGAGCAGGCACGGGGTTAGGTGCTTGAACGAACGCTTGAGAAGGCCGTTTGCTGCCTGTGGTGGAGGGCTCGCCGTCAGAATCAGCATCTTCTTCTTCTTCTTCTTCTTCCTCCTCCTCCTCCTCCTCCTCCTCCTCCTCCTCTTCATCACTCGTTTCATTCCAGCCTGAAACTCTTGCGGCTAACCCACGCTTCCCGTTCGCTCTCCCAGGCCTGTGAACGGCAGCCTGATGTGCGGCTTGCTGTGCCTGTAATCTTGCCTTGCGCTGCACAGCTTGGTTGGACAGTGCGAAGGTCGACTTGTACTGCCCAACATTGTCTGAGTCAGAAATTGACGAATTCTCCACTCGTAGGGGAGATTCGGTGCGTGGAGATGGCAACTGTATAGGAGATTTGCTTGCCATGGACCGTTCTCGTTCTGGAGGTGCAGGAGCGACAGGCGTGTCGGTATCAAAAAACGACAGGGCGGCGAGCGCATCCACGTTCACGTCGTCCAGTTGAACCTTCTTCGCTATGGCAGCTTCGACTTCAGCACGGTCAGACATGGTGTCAGTGTCGCTGTCAGCCACTTTGTGAGGATGTTGCTCAGGCGAAGAAATTGATGTGGCATCCAGATTTAGTACTCGGCTAGAACCGTTACCCGTCAAAGCACGTGCACCAGAAGGCTTACGGCCAAGCGCAATCCGGGAACCACTAAGCGACGGTTCTGAGACCACACTACCTCGTGGAGGCTGAGGAGAAACGGCACCTGACCGAGGTGCGTTTGTTGACCAATTAGGTTCTGATAGAGAAGTCGAGTCTGATTTTTCGGAGATAGTGGTGGGCATACGGCGCGGGGGCTCAGGTTTTTCGTCTAGTTGTTGCATGTAGAAAAGGGCATCTGTGAATACGTTCTGAGGATCTACAGCTGGAGTAGGTTTTGAAGCAGGCATCAACGACGAAGGCGGCGGAGAGGAGGACGTGGGTTTATCCGGAACAGGGGGAACTCTGCTTGATAGGTTGCGCATCAGCGACTTTGGGGGCAACGAAGAAAAGTGTTGAGTAGCCTGCAGAACTTGAATAGAGGGTAGGTCCTTTTCCAGCAATGAATGAGGGGACGTCAAAATTGAGAAATTTGGCGAGCTAGTAGGAGACTTTGATGACCTCCCCGGTGAACTGGGAGATCCAAGCGGATGGTACGACGGCCCTTGGTTTCCAGGAGTAGGTGAGCGCAGTGATAAGCTTGAATTCGTCGAGAACGAGGGTGACTCAGGGGAGGTTGGTGGCGAAAATGGCAACTTAACGCCCGCGATTTCTGTAACACCAATTCCGCCAGAACCAAACATCTCCAATGATTTTGTCCCATTCTCCGTATTTGGCGACAGCTTCGAGTCGGGACGAGAACTGGTACCCTTTCCGAAAGAATCCCCACTGGGCTTGCGAGACGTTACACTTGTTGGAGGGGGACTTGACACGACAGGGCGGCCAAGTATCGAACCACCCTCCTCGCTCCCATGTATGATGGAGGCAACACCCGCCACAATCTTGGCGAGCGACTCATCTTCTTCCGACTCCGACGCATGCGGCCAAGTTCCAAGAGACTGGTCGGCTGAAGGGCCCAGTACATGGGGCAAGTCAGTCGAAGTCTCATGAACACTGTTCAATTCCGTAATAGGTGTCAGTGCACGACCAATAGCTGGGTCGACAGAGCGAGATTGAGAGAAAGAACCGTCAAGTTCGAGAGAAGGTAACTGTGGAAGTTGCAGATGTTGTTCCAGGGTCTGAGTAGCTGTGGATGTAGGTAAAGTATGCTGGTGGGAGGCTCCTGTTCCCAAGGACAAAGGAGGTAGGGCAGGCAGTGCATCCGGTCGTGATTGAGAATCAATGCGAGGGATTCGCTCGCGTAATACATTTAACAAACGCGAGCGAACAGTCGAAGTGTGGTCATCCCTTGGATCCATTGATTCCGCCAGCTCTCTGTCCAGGAAGAGAAGCTTTGACCACATGTCAGACGGAAACTACGAAAGCTAGGTAGGCTCTTACATCTCGAGACGGCCCGACGGGATAAGCGAACATCATTGACAGTGGATCTCGAGGATCCCATGTGTAGGATTTAGGTCGTCCATAGAGTTCAAAGGCATCATGAAGTGCTGAGGCCTGAATCAGCATGTAAATGGGCATGAAGTGAGGACACGAACCAACAAGCCACTTCAGCATCTCTGATGCTTGTGTATTTCCAGCCTCAAGCTCTGGCATGACAAGTAACCAACCCTCCCGACCTCTCATACCACCTGCTGTCTCCTCGTCGCCAAGCAAGCCTTCCAGCTTCATCAGTGTGCTTCGATTGATTAGCTCTGGGCGTTCAGGATACACTGCGAATGCCTGAGTCATGTTCTTGAGAGTCAGTAAAGCTTTCTTCTTGTCCTTCGGTTTCGATGATGCGTAGAGTGACAAAATAGGGTACGGTGGCAAATCCTCACTCTGCTCCCGCAAGAAAAGACTAGACATGCGTCTCTTGCGGGCGATACTCGATGCGCCAGGATGCGCGCCATCACTATATGGTGCACCATGAGCCTCAGATGGTGATCCGGCAAACACCACCATCCACATCCGTTTCCAGTCAGTTTGCCCGGCGACACGAATGCGCACCCAACCTTCCATACGTCCTCGTTGTAGCGTCGAGGGTGTGTCCTTGCCTGTGAAAACAATTTCATTACTTGACAATGTCGATCGAAAGTGTGCCGTACCAACAGGTAAAGTTATTCGTATCAAATGAGCCGTGTATATCTCTTCAAGTCGCGATTTTTCCCAAGCGGAAAGACGGAGTGCGGTTGCCCATGATATCAAAGCAGGGGTAGATGGACAACTGAATAGCAAGAGATTTGAACCAGCAGTGTTGAGGGTGAGTACATTCGTGAATTTTTTCGGGGGTTGGCCATCCGTAGCAGGAACAGTGATAGAGCCAAGAACTTGTACAAACTGTGATCGAGGTTACTAATCAGCGGCGTAGCGATGATAAGGAGGAACGCACGGCATCCGTAGTGTTGAGGTAAGTTGGGGGGACCTCTCTGCCTTCTTTATTTGCCTCTTCCACCTCACGCATGTCCCATATGCTGAGGGTTGTTCCACCGAGCTGTGCCCAGACGTCGATCCAACCTTCGTCCTTGTGTGGCCTTTGACCATCTGGTTGCCTCTCAAGGCGCTTTACGAGAGGGCCAGAAAAGTACACCTTGCGGGCATGTGCAAGGGTTAACTGGACGACAGAGCGAATTTCGGGGTGTAGTGGAACCGGAGGGGGTCGTCCACTGGCCAAGGATGCCCTACGGGCGGTGGTTGGCTGGTGTTGGTCCGGCTGGTCGGTAGGGGATCTCGTTGGGCCGAGTGATTTTGATTGGCCCATCTGGGGCGCAGGGCCACCAAAGTCGGCTGGCGGAGAGCCTTTTGGGTTGCTGGGAGGAGCGGACGGGGTGGCGGTAGGCGAAGTATCTTGGTGGTGTTCTTGATGGGGCTTGCTGCGAAAGGAGAAAAAGGAGGAAGTACGGCCATGAGTGTTAGATGAGGATGGCATGGGCCGTGGCTGGCTGGTGGGCTGGCTGTTGTCGTCGTTTGCGATATCTTGCACCTGCGGGGGCGCAGAGGTGCCGTTTGTGGGTCGTGCTGGAAAGTCGTGTATGTCTACGTTTCTGCCCGGGCTGGACTGTCTAAGTTGCTGGAGTGTCGCTGGGGAAATAAAGCCGCGATTGCGGCTGTCCCACTGCGGACTCGATGAAGTCAAGGGCGAGGAGGACATCGGTCCAGAGTATGTAGCGCGAGCTCGTAGGATCGTCGTCGCTGGCCAAACCCGACGGTGGCGGCGTTAAGCTCACTACCACACTCATATCCGACCCTTGCTCTTCGCAATCCCACAACAATGAACGGCTTGTAATCACCATAATCCGTCTCTTCGGCTCTGACGCGTCTGCATCCATATGACATGGTACAATTATCAGCAGACAGCCTTATACATACTCAACATAACCATTGGGTGGCAGTCCTTTCGTCGATCTTACTTTAACCTTGACAAGCAGTGTTGATACACGTAAAATTTTGCACTGTATTACGCAAAGGCAGATCAATGGGTATGGTCTGACCTGTACGTTGACATAAATATTTTTCTCAGCTCCGAAGTTCGACTCGTGGCTGCGGATACTCGTAGCCATCAAATCCAAGCGACTTTTGTACCACGTCGTCTGCCGCGTCGGGCTCAAGATGTCCTTGAGTGTTTCGGCGAGCTCTGACGACTGTGTTAGCAAGAACACCACGAATTGGGCGATGTGGACAACTACCTGAAAAATGTATAGCTTAACACAACGTCGTCTATATTCCGACATGATGGATCATCCAGCATATCTTTGTCGATGAAAAAGAGAAGAGGCATGTCGACTTCTTCGCCCGCAAGGAGCTTTTGCTCCTCGAAACAGAAGCACTCTACTTTGGAAAAGTATGGTGCGACCTAGCAATTATCAGCACGCCTTGGTATTGAAAAGGAGTTGTAACACACCCGGTCAGGAGTCACGTTGTAGGTTGCAATTCCAATAACGTCCTTTTTACTCTCGTTTTTGGCCTTGTAGAAAGCCAAGCTAGATTCACCCAGTAGGACGTCAACGAATTTTTGCTGAGGAAAGAACTTCCACGGCAACGTTTCCGAACGGTCTGCATTGAAGTGCACGCGAACACGCCGCGTTCCTTCGACTGGCACCAGCCGAGAGGGGTTGAAACGATCGGACGACGTAGAGATGACCGAGGGGGTACCAGCGAACCCAGTGGCCGCACAGAACATGCGGTAGAGCGGAACGGCTGCGTAGGTTACGCCAACTCCCAAGACAATCTATAGACGAGCATATTAATCATAAGGATGGAGTGAGATTCTAGCATGCGTACGGCGGCAGTACTGTACATGAGCAGGTTACGATTCCGGGTTGCATTGAACCGCCGACGGGCCTGGTGGTGGCGAACAAAGCGGGGATCTGGCGGAGGCGGAGAGGTGGAGATCGGTGCACGCAGAGTTGGACGACATTGGACTAGACGGTGTCGCTGGCAGAGAGACAAGAACATGTCCAAGCGTATGTCACACACGTGATCCACAGTCTTTCATCAAACACTCATTCATGTCCGAGACATCCAAACCCCAGCAAGAAACCAAGCCCAAAGGTTCATCCTCAAGTACCCCAACAGACTTGGAGTTAGAGCAGTTGCTGTCGAGAGAGGCGTCAGCGTTCCAACGCGAGGTCGAAGTAGAGCGGATATTCGATGCATTCAAGCTAAAGTAAGCCCTGCAATCCGCCCAGTCAGCACTGTATCTGACAATGACTCAAAGTCCATATGATATCCTTAACATCGACGAAACTGCAAAGCCGGAGGATATAAAGCGCAAATATCGGCAGTTATCTCTCTGTAAGCACACTCCCCCTCCCCTGACTTGTGTGATTGTATCAAGAGCATGCTGACGGAATATAATTGCTCATCGGCCCCAAACTCGTGCCCTCCACCATTATTACACGATTTTGTACGTTTTTCTACGCACAGTCATCCATCCTGACAAGACCCCCCACCCGCGTGCTCCAGATGCGTTCGACAAACTGAAAAAGGTACGCTGCTCGTCGTGCACTCATTTCGCTCATCACGGCGCTTAACCTCTCTATTTGCAGGCCGAGGCTGAGCTCTCCGACGCCAACAAACGGACGGAGCTGGACGCGACGATCGCTTCAGCCCGCTCAACTCTCCTCCGCGCCCTATCCCTACCCCCTAACCTCACTGACGATGATTCACGCCTAAAGAATCTAGCCGACGATCCAAAGATGAAGGCTCAGGGCCTGACGACGCCATGGAAGATCATGCTCAAAGAAAAAATCAAAGAGGTACTGATTGAAGAGGAACTTCGGAGAAGGAAGTGAGTTGGTAGACTATCTGTACGTGGTCGACACGCTGACTTCAATCAGGGCGATAAAGATGAATCTTGCCAACGAGGGTTTGGAGGCCCGCAAAAAGGAAGAGGAAGCCGCTTCCAAGAAACGCAAAGCCGAGGAAGACAAAGCATGGGAAGGTACATTTTCTTTCTGCACTCCACCCTCTTGAGCTTACAAATTTCTGTTTGGATGTGATCTCGTGGTTAGAGTCGAGAGAGGTTCGCGTGGGCAGTTGGCGTTCATTTAGCAACATTTCGAAGAAAAAGAAGAAGACCAACGGTGCAATTCTTGGATGAGGTGTGTTTGGCTATTTGAGTAAAGGGTTGGATTTTAATGCGGGACGTCTGTAGAGCTGAGTGTTACCCCTAGTACTGTACGCATGAAATTGATGAGCTACCTTAACATTCAATTATGAGGAAACGTCAGCGCCGTGGCACTAATTGAAAGTGCTTAAATTCTTTGAAATGAAAGAGTGGGTCGTTTCGTATGCTCCTCTTCGTTATCATTCATCCGAATTTAGTCCCGAGATGTCTTGGGAGGTCGCGAGGAGCATTACACATAAGAATCACCCCGACAAAGAAAAAAAAGGCAAAGGATTCAAAGAGCATCCAAGCAATGAAAGGTGGTTCCGTATCTGTTGTACTCAGGTCGCTCTCATCTGCAGCAAACCTCATTGCAAGATGGCAGATCATTCTACATTCGAAGCCGAAGTGTGAAGCATGCAGCTCGGTATGAGATCCAATATCCACTCCCAAGACGACCCCGATCTGTTTCGGCTCGGGATGATCTACAATATTATCTATCCAGGACCACTGCAAATATGCCGAGTTGGTATAGTGCTCCACTATACATCTCTCCTCCATGATTGAGTATGTCAAATGCGCTCGTAGGATTTACCTCTATGCACACATCCTTCGGTTGTATGTTTTCTCGGGAATGTCATGGTTGCAAAGGTGTTTCGAAATGAAGAGTTACGCTAAACAGAAGACTCTAGTCAGAGATATCAATCACATCCGAATCCAGCACATCATCTTGATCCATTGCCTTTCTTTTGGGCACACGTCTCCGGGCAAGATCGAGGGGTTTGGCCGTGCCGTGACCTCCCGGCGCTTCGTCTTCCGACGACGAGATAACAATCAACGATGGATCACGGGGAAGGCGACGACCCGACGATTGCGTAGACCGTGGCATGGGTGTTTCTGCTGACCCACTTAATGACGAAGTACTGGTGGCCCTTTTCGTGCTACTTTGCATCCTCGTGCTACTTTCAGCGCCGGAAGGGGACACGAGACATAGAGCTAAAGGTTTCGTACCCGAAGCCGAACCATATGGTGCCTTCTTGCCTGCTTCTCTCGGACGATTGTGCGACGTCGTGGCCTCTGCGATGGTCTCTTTGCCCTTGCCCTTTCCTTTGCTGTTGGCCCCCGTGCCTAGAGCATCTTGTTCAATCATCCCTACCTGTTCAAGGAACGACTCATCCACCTCCATATCGAACGAAATATCGTCGTAAGGGTCGGGAGACGGGGCCCGTTTTTCAGCCCGGATGACTTGTTTAGTCTGAGCAGAAGGTGGTGGTCTTGTGGATGTAGTACCATGTTCCTTGGCCAGCAAATTAGACGACTCTGCATCATCGAGGTCCCAAGTGATATCGAAATCGGGATCCAGATTACGCGAAGAGGCAGGGCGGGGGGAAAGACCGATGTTGGGAATGGGCTTGGATTCAGAGAAGCGGGAGGTGAAGTAAGAAGACGTCTTTATCGAGGAAGGAGTAGATGGGCCATTGAGAGACGAAGATGCGATCGTTGTATCAAGGCGCAAGCTCAAGGCTGGCTTAGTATCTGAGCTAATGTCGTGCTTTCCTTTCGATGTCGAAGCAGGCGGCGCTCGTTGATTCCCTTGAACGTCGTTCGCATCGTCCATTTGCATGAACATCTCGCGCAAGACATCGGGGTCGACTTCGTCATCTGCATACATCTCATCATAGTCGGTAGGCGGTGACTGCGGTTGCGCTGCGGGTGGAGCTTGATGTTGGCGTATAGGTTGGTCTGATGGTGGTTGGGCGGGCGGGTTTTCCTGTGGCTGACCCACGATGGCTGCCTCGGGTGGTGGATCCGGACGTCTGTGAGTAAGTGGACTTGTTGATGAGACATGGTGACGATGATTATAATGAAATGAATTTCATACCCTAATCGTTTCCTGAGAGAACTCAGAAAAACTTGTTCGCTATTTACGTCGTGGTCTTCCGTCCTGTAACCCTTAAGCACGACGTTCGCAGGCTCGAGAAATGCGATGCCATTCCGTATGAGTGTAGATTTGAGAAGCATCTACAAAAACGATGTGAGTAGGCATGGTAGGATTCGAAAAAGACACACTTTATATCCGAGCGGTGTTGTGCCCAGCTCTAACTGGGGGAGGGACCTAAACTCGATGGCCCTAAAGGTGGTTAACCCATCGGAGAGCTCGAATCTGAGCATACCACGCGGGAACCTGGGAATAGGCCCCTCGTCTTCGTCCCGAGGCTGTTCCGCATTCTCGTCGTGTGCTAAACCCAGGTCTGCTCGATCGATACGGGTCTGATGAGTGTTCAAAAGGCTAAATGCGGAATGTGCAATTTCTGTTATGCTCTTGATTTCGACGAGCAGTGGTATGGGGCCACTTGTCGTTTTCTGACGAGGGGCCCGACGGGCGGGCCGGCGAACATTGGATAGCCGGGCGGGGACGGAAGTAACCAGGAGAGGATCGATCCCGGACCCGGGCACTGTCGAATCTGCGAGGCTAGACTGAAGGAGCTGTGACTCGACGTGTTGAATGAACTGGTCAAAGTCTCCGTCTGGATCGAGGTTAAACTCGGACGAGACCCAGTCTGCGCAGTCTGCGAGCCATTCCTGGCAGCGTCGTTGGCTGGTGCGACGAGGATTTGGACGCGAACTTACCTGGTCAATAACTGGTTTCTGGTAGTTTTGCGCAATCCACGCTTTGACGCGCTGATGAGCGGACATGAAAGAGAGCGCGACTGGTCACGTGTTCTCTGGCGTGTATGTTTCGGACCGTGATGTCGCAGCGTCTGCCCGTGCCAGACATCGCAAGGACGCTCGACGGCTACCTCCGCTCAGTGCAGCCGGTCCTCCTCGCCGACGAGCACAGCGGCGGACCCTCCTTTGCCGCAGCCTACGCCAGGCAGCAAGCACTCGTCAAGTCCTTTCTCGATGGTCACGCAGTCCGTGCACAGGCGCGTCTCCACGCACTCGATAAAGTCTCTCCGCACAACTGGCTCGATGACAACTTTTGGATGAAAAAGGCATATCTCGAGTGGAGAGCTCCCCTCCCTGTGAATTCCAACTGGTGGCTCACCTTTGTGAATGATCCCAATATCCCACCGGAGGTAGTCACGAACCATGCTGCTGGAATCACTCCTTGGCAAGTCAGGAGAGCAGCCTGTCTTGTGCATGGTATTCTCGACTTCAAACACCGCATGCACTGGTACGTATGTTGTTCATTCCCACTTCTCTTGTTTACGCTTGTGCGCGAACAGCCAGGACCTCTATCCCGATACCACTCGGATAGGTATTATCATGCCTCCTGTTCTCGCCCTCGCTTATATACACCCCATCAGGCATGTGGCTCAGACATTCCACCTCCCGGATATTCAACCTCTGCCGTGTCCCTCAACATTCGTCTGACACGCTTACCGCACCCGCGTCTCCCCCTTCACCGTGGGCATCCACGATCACTGTCCTAGCACATGATTATTACTACGCACTCCGCGTAGCAGACCCCACCACTGGTGCACCCTTGCATGTTGACGAGATTGAACAGGGTATGAGGACAGTTGTAACCGATGTCCACCATCGCCAGCGCAACGGCGAACTGCCTGTAGAAGTCGGTGTCCTCACGGCGGATAATAGAGATGAATGGGCCAAAGTAAGAATCCGTACCTCGTGTATTCTCGTTGTATTTTGATGTTGCTTGCACAACAGAACTATTCAACGCTGCTCTCTATTTCTCCACGAAACAAACATTCATTTGATGCTATTCACCAATCACTTTTTGCGGTTTCTCTAGACCATTGGCCCGCACCTTCTGTACCTGCAGATCAGAGAGATGAAAATCTTCCTCTCACTTTCAGCATCAATCAACAGGTTCCCGATTTGCTTCCCGCCTTTCAGTCGTCCCGGTCCTCGTTAACAGTGCCATCTGACCTCTTGTCTCATCAATGTGCTGCTCGTTCCTCACCTTCAGCACTCAATCGCTTCTTTGATAAGCCTCTGTCTCTCATTGTGGAACCCAGTACACGAGCAGGTGCCGTGGGCGAACATTCCCCGGTTGACGCATTGGTACCCAGCGTGGTTTGTGAATGGGCAGTCGCTGGCGCCAATGGGGCAAGCATATGCGGAGGTTTGGCTAATGTGCCGTTCGACAACATCCACCGAGAAGACAAACTAGAAGGTCTAGATGCTGGATCAGGCTCGCGTTGGACACTGCTCAATTTTGTTTCATCGCCGTCGATACAGATTGCAATTGAAAATGCGAAGCAGAACGCACGAACACTTGTCTCAAACTCGGACCACCAAGTATCTTACTTCGAGTGGGGAAGCGAGGAGATGAAGCGAACGTGTAAGTCTTACAGCCTTCGAGCGCATGCTTCATCAGAGGACTCATCCTCCCTCTGGTAATAGCTTCATATTCGCCCGATGCGTTTGTCCAGCTCGCTCTCCAGCTTGCATACTTCCGAATCCATCAACGCCCAACTCCTGTTTACGAAACAGCACTCACTCGAACATTCGAGCACGGACGTACGGAGACGATACGTTCATTTACGGCGGAGAGTTACGCATTCCTGCAAGCGTCCGCAGGGTGGGAGGGGAAAAATGTGGACCAGACTCGGAGCGAAGTAAGTACCGTCACTAGGACGACGTTAACGCCAATGAAACCTATCTGACTCTGCATTCGATGATTGCCCTGATGCGCTCACATTGATCTATGTTCTTATACGATACATGCACGTTGTGCATCACAGCCCCCGTCTCGTCTCTATCCTCTCCTCGAGTCCGCCCTTAAAGTTCATTCTTCACTTACTCGCTCAGCGATGATGGGTCGCGGGGTCGACCGACATCTTCTTGGCCTGCGATGTATCCTCGGTGATGAATGGGCATGGCTTGATGATGTCACTGAAACCTCGTCCGTTGTTGGCCAAGATACCTCTTCTCAAGATACCATTACGCGCGGGAAGGCAACGCGCCAACCTGTTTCAGGTTCGGAAACAAGTGATCCTCTGTTCGAGGATACCATTTTCAAGAGAAGCCAAGAATGGCGTCTGTCGACCAGTGGTCTGAGTGAAGGGTGGTGGTTCAGGGGAACCGGGTGAGTTCTTTCAATCGTGATGAGAGGTTCTTTTTCCCATCACCTATCCACTGCACTCCTCAAATATCCACTTGCCCCGCGTTATTGACAATGATTTATCTCTAGGTTTGGATCGCCATACGAAGATGGATATGGAATAAACTGTGAGCCCATCTGCTCATATCCTCGTTACCAGCCACTAACCACTGTTAACCACACCGAACTCTCATCCTACGGCTTATTTGCTTGCGTGGAATAAATCTGCGACGTCCCCATTTTATATCATAGATCTCATTGGCCCGCACGCTGTTAAATTCTGCGTCGAATCGAAGCACTCCTGTCTGACGACGTCCACACGCGTCTTTATCGAACATGTCGAAGACGCCCTTCGAGACATGAGGGAAATCTGTCTCTCGGCGAGAAAGGGCGGCGAGGAAGGTGGATTCCCATCTGCAGATGCCAAACCTGCCGAGATACGAACCACGGGTGCGGACGAGTCTCCGAGCACGCGACAGGATTCCGTTCTCGCGCGACCGCGGCTCTGAGACCGTAGCATCAAATATTAACACAAGGCAGCCCTAACGGACGCCTGCAATCGTAGATGCGTTACCTGCAACCGAGACGGGTAACTCAAATCACCGCTCATTCATTAGACACCATAAAACCCATTGACTAGGTACTTGCATCAGTATCCAAGTCCGTTGTGGTGACTGGGTCGTATACACAACAATATTTTCACAGTGGGGGAGCACCTATGCGCCTGTCCGTATCATTCCTTTTCCAACGGTGACCCTATCGGAAGGCTCGCAACTTGGTGAGCGCATAAAATACCGTCCGAATCGGTGATGGACCGCGAACCAAACAATAATGACCCTCTGGCTTCACTTTGCCGATGCCTTGCGGTGCTGGCCGCATGTAGACCATTCGAGGACTTCGGTAGGCAGTAATGACCTGGTCAAAGTCATATCGAGTATGACGATGATCGCATACTTTGAGGGTACCTGTTGGACTCAAAGGAGCCTCGTGCATTGGACGCAACTTTGGCCGTCGCGTTCTCTGTCGCCAACAAGCGGATATGAAGGGTGGGCCATCAAGCGAACATCGGGTTCCACATGGGCGCACTTGTTGGTGATATGATCGCTATCCCGCTCGAGCATTGCATTGCATTCTCGACAGGAATCCCTGGGCTATGGTCCTTGGACGGCATTGACGACCTCAACATGTCGACAGGCCGTGGCTTGCGATTGAAAACGACCGACATCTTCAATCATGTTGCTTTGGAGATGTCGCGGTATCTGATCCCAGCAGAGACCCCAAGTGGACCTAGTTGATCAGGCAGGGGGCCGCATGCTGTTGGGTGTACCGGGGGCGATACTGGCACGGGTTCCCACCGCAGCCTAGACTTTTTCGGGGGCCAGTCCCGGAAGCAAAGGATAGATGGACCCCAATGCGAGCGCAACTAGTAACGAGGCTTTGTAACTTCATTCCAGATATGAACAAGGAATCGGGGAAAACAAATCAGTCGTGATGCACAGCGCACATTGCACAAGACAGAACATGAGTAAGACCGATTCTTGGAAAGGTATTGGACAAGCTTGCAGCCCGCCATAGGTTGGGCGTTGTCGGACTCAAGATGGAAACCAACTTTACTTTACTGAAACTGGTTGATCGGGTGGCGACATATATGAATCAGAGTGTTGTGCTATGCGATTCCGCCAGCAAACGCATAGCTTGGCAACAACAGGTGGAGACTGGATCATCGAGGTTTGCAGTATGCATCAACGGATCATGCAGTTAGTATGGAACCCATGCACAACTATAACATGAAGCTCCATCAGTAGGGAAGGGCTGATACAACACACATTCGTGACGTTACAGAAAAATTAAACCATTAAAGTAGAAAAAACATGGTCGTGCAAAAAAGTCGTCCATAGACGTAGCTTGTAAACCCACTGTGGACCTATGGCTTTGTGGAGACCTTTCTCGACAAGCTCCTCAGGCGCTCTGCGTTGAGTTTCCTCCGTGCGATATCGTTTTCTACCGTCTGACTGTTTTTCAAGATGCCAGCATTGGCCCTAGGTGCGACAGTGTAGTTGCCCAGGTCTCTCTGTGGGATCATAACAGCGTTCTTCCTGATGCGGTTCTTCTCGCTCTCCTTTGCACGTGCGAGGATGGCATTGAGACGCTCATTGGCACGTTCGTTGGTATCTTCCAGTGCCGTGGGAACAACACGGTCGCGATAAGAGGCACTACGTTTAACAATGGGACGAGACCATGTGGAGACGAGGTCGTTGGCAATGCGCTGCATGTCAGGGTGCACGCGTTTGCATTTGGTGTAGAATAGGACGATGCGACCCAGGCCAGATTCTTTGAGGACGGGACTATCAATAAACTCCATTTTCTTTAGGATTGGGAAGAAGTCACGCTGAATATTCAAAGCGGGCAAGGAGCGGTCTGGAAGGGGTTCAAGCCATCTGCGAACACCCTCGAGGAGGTTATTGTCTATAATGGACTGTGAGAGGGATTGCCTGTAGGGGTTGTTATTAATGAGCAGTTAGGAGGAAAGGGACGCAAAGGGGCGTACTTGCGGAGAACGTCCATGACTTGGGGGAGGAGTTTAAGCTTGTTTGTTGCGGGAAGCTTTTCACGGTTAGCCTGTTCGTCGTCGGCAGCGGCACTTAGCATGGCTTCGCGAAGACGGGAAACCTCTTCGTCAGCAAAACGGTCGAGAACGTCGTCGTCATCCTTTTTGCGTTTCTTTTGCCGAGAACCTTTTTTAGGTCTGAGGATGGCATCAAACTGCATCTCGAGCCGTAGCTTGTTGGCTGGGAAAGGAGTTTACATGTGGTAAGATGGGATGAAGGGTGGCAGACCTTTTTCTGGAGGGAGATCGGCGAGGTCTTCCTCGGTGATCTGTTTGCGCTTGCGCTTTTTCTGGGTCTGCTGGGCATCGCGGTCGGAACGACGCTTGACTTTTCGCTTTTGCTTCACTGGACGCTCCTGTTCGTATGCGTCGCTCGAGTCGCCGGATGAGGCAGATACGTCCTGCTCGACTGGCTGGGGCCTCTGGCGCTGGCGTTGCTGGGGGACGTCTGTGGCGAGATGAGGGGACAAAGGGCGCAGTGCGGATGGGTATACATGCCTTCTTCCTCTGAGGACAGTTCAGAGCCATCGCCAAAGATGTCGCGTTCGAGATTATGCGCCTGTGCGAGGATGAGCGTACGATCTCAAGTTGGCAGAGTGTACTAACCATGATGACTGTGCAGAGCAGAGCAGGGTAAAGACAAACAAGTGCAATTGATCGCAGTCATAGACTATGTTATTTATGTTATTATTTGTTAGGAATATTCCCCCATCAATATGGATCCCTACGCGGACTGTCCAACACCCTCCCTCACAAGTGATGCCTCCTCGTCGACGTCCTTCTCTGACTATCTCTCATTTGAAGACAGACCCCTCCCTCCCCTTCCAAAAAACTATAGGAAATACCTCGATTTCGCACCGCAGCTAAAGCCGTTCCTTGCTTCACCCCCAAAACCCTCCGCCCCCTTGGTCAAGTCCAAGGCCTGGCGCAGAATGCACAGAAATGCCGTTCTGACACTGCGCCAACCCCGCATCCTTGCCATCCTCATCCGCTGCATCACTTGGTATGACCTCTACGCCCTCTTCGCGACCTGCTCCGGCATCCGTAAGCTCTGGGACTTGCAGAATACAAGGGACGTTATTCTCTCTCGGTATCTTCCAGGTTACCGTGCATCCCTCCGGTACAGGGATCTCTCCTCACTCCAGGCCGTGGACGTCACTCTCCACGACCTCCATATCTTATGTTCGTCCTTCCACTCTCCTCCCACGTACATGTTGACTTCCCTTCGCTCTGAAATATCCAGTATATTCACAACAAGTCCCGCTTCATCAGTATCCCATGCATGTGCTCGCCTGTTTCTCGAGATCCGTTGCCCATCACGCAGCCAACGACAGTACAACCCAAGCAATGACCACTAGATTGGCTACCCTTGCTAGTACTCATTCCCGCTTTGTCCTTTTCCTGCAGTCCATAGTTCACAGTTCCCTTCTCCCGTTGCCCATCGATTCTGATCCTCCTCGGCAGCCTTCTCGCTTTCCATCTCCATCGGCACCCGGTTCTCCGCCTCGTGTCCTCCGCGAGCTCACTTTCCCAGCTCCACTGTCTTACCAATCTGATTTATCCGACGTCCAGCCTTCCGACTCCAGCACACACAGCTCCTCAGCATGTAGCGCTCCCCGTTCTCGCGCCAGCCACTCTAGCCCGTTATCGCGGGCCGATGCCACCGTTAATGTGCACCCCCCGATCAAGGCACGTAAGAAGAAACTTTCCATTTTCGGTAATGCCCCCCAGCTACCGCCACGAATGGAGCCCCGCTCACTCAAGTACTATGATGCTGCTTGGAGGCGCTCCGCTGCGATGCGGACCAACCCCAACTTGGCCCCCGTCCCTCCATTCTCCGAATCTTGCCCCACGTCCCGCTCCGAAGAAGACTTCTCTCGTCCGTTTGCAAAGTCCCACAAACGCAGCGCATCCGCAGATGTTTCCTGTGCATCCTCAATCAATAGCAGCTCATCATCGCCCTCCGTTCGGAAACCCCCGCTTGACATACGTATACCCACTTCTCCCCACGACCTCTCCGTTGCAACCTCGAGAACTCGTGCCCCTGTCCTCCGTGTCTTTGTTCCATGCAATGTACTCTCTCCGGATGCCATTGCAGCTTGCGAAGCGCAACTTCAGGCCGGCGGACTCTGGCAGTACCTCTCGACTGGGGATGTTGTTTGCAATTTTGGTTATGTCCCCTCCACTCCGAATAGCACACAATCTCAACTCGATCTTTCCCCTGAAGCACGATCTACCTCTCGAAATACCTGGCTACTGTTCGATGGCACGTCTCTAGTTCCTTTTACTCCCCCAGCCCCGCCGTCACTCCCTGACTCTCTCAGCCTCCCCACACCCTTTTACTACACCCACCTTATACCCTCTAATATGAACCCTACCTTCACATTTGCACCACCAGGTGGCGGTGCTATTCCTGAAACATCGCTTATAAACTCTACGACACGCGTGCCCAGCCCCCACTCCCCTGGAGGTTGGGCAATGGCAAAAAAATACATGTGGATAGCGCGTGCCCGCGTCGGGATGGGCTTCATGGATATCGATGACGGTCTGGGGGAGGGCTGGCGGGGCGAATGGGTTCTCGAGGCAGACGGGACGCAGGAAGGCAGGCAAACCCTCGTTGACTGTATATCCGGACTTTCAGGTGAGATATTCGTATGGGAGCTTGTACGCGAAAAGAGTGGCGGGGGGCGTATCTGGCTTCGGTAAGCAGCCATCTCGTCTCGGTGTTCCGTGGCCGCTCACGTATCTATGACGCAGACTTGTTAGACCTGCAGTACCACTAAAGGACAATTCAGTAAACGTTCAATTCATTCGCTCTCATTTATCATAAGACACTTCAATTTAGATGAAACATTTTGCATGCAATGCTTTACACTAGTTTGCTCCACATGGACATCGCACTTTGTACGTATTGTAACGATTAGTCCAGTGCATTTTCTACCTATTTTCTTCTGTGTCATTCTTAGTGTTGTTGCGGACACCTTTCCCCTTTAGTACCAAGGACAATGTTTTCTGTCTCCCAGACAAACAATTCCATTCTCTTGCATCGCACGTACCCGTGACCGTGACAAGCTCGCGCACGTCAAGTCAGCTTAACAATACTGGTGTCCAAGAAGTGTGGCAGATCAAACCCCCCTGGAGGAGCCATCACCACACCTGCCTTCTGGAGGATGCTACAGAGAAGTGGGAACCACGTCAGCACCGCCAGATCCTCGGTGCACTTGGTACTCACGCCAGAGTGTCGGTAATGACACGGGCCGGAATCTCTGCGCAGTCGTCTGGATACGTCACAGCTTGCAGCCATGCCTACACCAATATATCCACCAACTTGCCACTAAAAGAGAAAAAAAAATCTACCTTGATATCCTCCTCAGGATACCCAAACGTTTGCCGGATAAATGCCACACTCGGGCCTGCGCGGTGCTCAAGGGAGGCAAACGTGCGTACATAGCCTGAGAGCCTATCCAGGAAATTGCGTACAACGGGCGTCGCCGCTCGCTTGGGATGTGCTGCGATCAGCCAGGAGGGCCATGGCGTCGGAACTTGCCCAATCTAAATCCATCGCATCAGCCTTCAGGTCCGTCCGCAGCATGGGAGGGAACACGAGATCCCACGGGCACGCAGACTGGTCAGGACGTACAAAACGGCACTCTGCCGCGTCGGCAAACGGTTTGGTGGTGAACCATTCCCACATGAACGCGCTCGTCGATCCGTCATTCACAGAGCTGATCAAGCCTCGAATGTCGTGGTTGACTGGGTGAACTTGGTCTAGAAGGGGTTGATGTACAGGAATGAGTGGCACGTACCTTGAAATCGGAGGTCCTCAGTGGGCCAGCCCTGCTGCAGAGCCATCACGTATGCCATCGTTTGGCTACCGCTGCGCCGAACGATAAGCACGGGAGCGCAGTCCTCAGGGGAAACGGCTTACCTGCCATTTCGAGATATTCCGAGCGTCGTTCCCCGGAGATTAGAGATCTGCTTGTACGGAGAGTCACTGGCTCCTGTGATCACAGCCCTGCAGTACAAGACGTCAGCCGTTCGCGTTTGGAGTAGAATGAACGTACCATATTAAAGGGGAGGTGACATAGCTCCCAACTAGTTTATATGCGTCGGAGCCCTTTGCAATGCCCGCTATCAGTGCGTCCGTGAGGGCTCTATCATATCAAAAACAATGGGGCTATAGCAACCGGGAGGAAAACGAAGACATACATTGCAATGTCGATCTCGTCGTTTTGCAGACGAGAGATTAGCTGACCCGTGCCACCTGACATGAAAATTCATCAATAAACGAAAGCATCAGGCGTTGTGGTCCATCTGTTCGTACTGGGACACTCTACGAGCGTGAATGTCTTGTCTTGATCGGCGGCCGCGAACTGGAGCAAAGGGGAGCAAAAGTGCTCACGGACTGTACAAATTCTATCAGTAACATCACGACTTCTCGCCCGAGATGAAATCACCATATCCTACCCTCAAAGGCATATTGATGGTGTGAATTTACTGTCCTTGGTGCTAAATCCAGCGGTGTACTGACTGCTAAATTTACCACGCAAAGCGAATGTATGCTGCTCCTGGAAAACACAGCAAAAACTACATTCATGTACCATACGAGACTCGTGAAACAGGCGGTCATTGTATCAGAATCATCCATGCCAGCACAAAGTAGAAAAGCCTAGTGAAAGTCAGCGAATGCGCAACGAGGAGGATATTTACTCACAGAAGAGGATATACAGCAAGAAGTATGCGCTGTCGCTCGATTTTCGTGCCATCCAAGAAATTTATAGAGGCTGTTTTGTCTTTGTGAGCAGCGGTCAACACAACGGGGAGGTGGCAATTACCCCAGATACACCAAGCCCATGCGGCAAGTGCAATTGGTGCACGTACCCAGATAATGCGAACAAAACAGGATATGAATGCCGCAATGTCTAGAGGCGCTATGCAATATCCTAGAACGCATAAACCCTGGAAGAACGAGCTTCAAAAAGATCAGACCCATGTACCGCTAGAATGTGCTTTACGTACACTCTGCCTCCGAGTAACTAGGGGCCAAAAGATCTGTAAAAGACAACATTGAAAACATTCCTTAAACTTACCTTGGCCTGAATAGTCACTATAAGAGACCCGATAGAGACGATCACGATCACGGTTGTGAACACCCCGAGAGCCTGGCTGGCTGGTGCCTTCAACACAGGTGAGTCATGCAGAAAATTGAACAGATAAGCACATACATTCACGCTAAGCATCATACCAAGGGCAAGGCAAAGTAACAACGGTCCCCAAAGATCCCAATCCCTAATATGGATCAGACCATATTCTCCAACCGACAACTAAACATACCTCAAAACTTCACGCCCCGCAGCTTTACGGGGATACAACACCTGAATGAGTTTTGAGTAGATCGAGAAAAGGTCACGCGCCTACACGTCATCTGTCAGTGAAGTGCGAGGGGCCAAGGGTTAACACAAACAATTGTTGTAGTAACGGGCTCGTCGAGGGTATCGACTCCCGAGTACCTATATCCGAATGAATCTCAGTTGGATAACCAAACCGAACAACCGACACGTACCGTGTTTCTACACGGATTCCACCTACGGTTTGCCTAGCGGGCTTGGAGGGGACATTTGAGCTACCAATGTTCCCCGAAACGCCCTGCGCAGGCGCCTGTGCAACTGGATCTGGAGCGCGCGATTTTCCTTTGTCTATCACAGGCGAGGATAGACCTGGTGCGGTGAATCCCGGGATATTCTGCTCGTCCAGGTCATCATCCTCCTCGTCTGACAAACGGTCAGATTATGGAAAACTAACGTAGAGATAAACATGCCTGCTTCAATGAACCTCGAAGAGGATGTCAAAGGCGTTGTCACCGAGGCCATATGCGAGTTGGTTGGAATATTTGCTTGACTGGCGCAGTTACTGCTTTCGGCGCGGCAATCGGATGCAGAGCTTCCACGGTCCATATCGGTCAATGACTGACGCGTCTCGTCCGTCGCGCCTCTACCAGAACCGCAAAGATGGTGTGCATCATCTCCCCCGATGCTCGTATATGCGTTGATCTTTATTACAGGGTAACGCACCTTCAGGAATTCCGCCTGCCCCTGGCCAAGGTCAGAACCAAGACAATAAGGAGAAGAAGGACCAGCAACCACAGAAGAAGAAATGGGAGCCGCCTCTCCCGACGCGGGTTGGAAAGAAGAAAAAGCGTGGGCCCTCAGCAGCGTCCAAACTGCCTCCTATCTACCCGAGTACGCGATGCCGTCTGCGTCTCCTCAAGATAGAGCGCATCAAAGACTACCTCATCCTCGAGGAAGAGTTTATACTGAATCAAGAACGTTTGAAGCCGGAATCATCCAGAGAGGAGAAGAACCAAGACGAGAGGTCGAAAGTTGATGATCTGCGTGGCACGCCGATGGCAGTGGGAACGCTGGAGGAGATCATTGATGACGACCATGCCATTATCAGTACTGCGTCTGGGCCAGAGTCATATGTCCCAATCATGAGCTTCGTCGACAAGGACCGCATCGAACCCGGCTGCTCAATACTGTTACACCACAAGAACCAAGCAGTCGTTGGCGTTTTGGAAGACGATATGGATCCCTTGGTCAGCGTCATGAAGCTTGAGAAAGCCCCAACAGAGAGCTATGCAGATATCGGTGGTCTTGAGCAACAAATACAAGAAATCAAGGTACGCATGATGGGAGTTGCAGTTTATTCCTCACTTACATGTGCCATAGGAATCCGTTGAGCTTCCACTTACACACCCAGAACTTTAT
The DNA here is from genome assembly GCA_038093375.1 of Xerocomus brunneocitrinus. Classification (NCBI taxonomy): domain Eukaryota; kingdom Fungi; phylum Basidiomycota; class Agaricomycetes; order Boletales; family Boletaceae; genus Xerocomus; species Xerocomus brunneocitrinus. The sequence continues at coordinate 51,745 of JBBPSB010000017.1, read as the reverse complement.
GAGGAAATGGGCATCAAACCCCCCAAAGGTGTTATTCTTTATGGCGTTCCTGGGACGGGAAAGACTCTCCTAGCCAAGGCAGTCGCAAATCAGACTTCCGCCACTTTCTTGCGCGTCGTCGGTTCCGAGCTTATTCAGAAATACCTCGGCGATGGGCCAAAACTGGTGCGAGAACTTTTCCGGGTAGCAGAAGAACATGCCCCAAGTATTGTGTTCATTGATGAAATCGATGCCATTGGTACAAAGCGGTACGTGAAATTATGTATTACTTGTCCTCTCTTGAACAGTGTTCTTTTAGATATGATTCGACTTCGGGAGGAGAGCGCGAAATCCAGCGGACTATGTTAGAGCTACTCAATCAGCTGGATGGATTTGACACGCGTGGCGACGTCAAAGTCATCATGGCTACCAACAGGATTGAGACGCTTGATCCAGCTCTCATTCGCCCTGGTCGTATTGATCGAAAGATTGAGTTCCCACTCCCAGATGTGAAAACGAAGCGGCATATTTTCCGGTATGTCGTACTCGCTGTGCCGCTTGATATTACTCACATCATACCCTGCACAGATTACATACATCACGGATGAGTTTGAGTGATGATGTTGACCTGGAGGAGTTTATAATGGCGAAAGATGACCTATCGGGTGCCGATATCAAGGCAGTCTGTACGGAGGCGGGTTTGCTTGCGTTGAGAGAACGACGAATGCGGGTGACCAAAGTTGATTTCACCGCGGCGAGGGAGAAGGTGAGTAGTTTGCCCCAGCTTATGGTTCTGGTGTCCCATTCCATTTTGTAGGTGCTATACAGAAAGAACGAGGGTACTCCAGAGGGACTCTACTTGTAGATGTTTGGTCATGTCTTTTCCGAGGACTGCAATCATTTCTCCGCGTTCTATACTCTACCACTTGTTACCTGAAGACATCAAATGATCAGGAAAAAGGTGACGTAGTGAGTTGGTGCAAGTGCATCCCATGAGCTCGTTTGCGCTAATCGGGGAAGAGTACTTGCTTTCCGCCATCTGTTGGTTACCTCATTTCTGCGCTGATGCATCACCCGACCTCAAAGTGACTACAAGCATTAGTGGTATATCCTCTTGACCTTCCCCGGAAATCTTGATCGGGGGCACTTCCCTATTTACCACGATGGTGGGTTTCCTAGTTTATGTTTTTGAAACAACGAACGCAAGATTTTCTGACAGGGCTAGTGTATAAGCTCTCCGAGCGGTGACTTTTCGTCCACCCAAGCTAGTTGACTTGGGTCATAATAATGCTACTAACTGTCTCCCGTCTCTAGCGTACGCCTGGCCTGGTTGTTGCGGCCTTGTCTGCTGCGTCAACGGCCTCTGCACCAATCGTGAATGTCTGAATCTTGGATCCCATGCCCAATACTACAGTGCAAGACTCGATTACAAATATAAAGCTCCCAAAGCATCCTCACCGCGGATCAGTACACGTACCGCGGTGCTGTTTATCGAAACTGTGGCCAGTTGGCAGTTCTTGTGCAGCTAAGATGACTGCCCAGTGGATGAATGCGGTGTGGTGTGTGAGCTGCGCAATCGCGTCGATTGCGCAGGTGGTAGACAGCTTACCAGACAACGATTTTGTCGATAGAATGTTTAGTTTGACAAAGCGACTTGAAGGAAACCAGTGCTAATCCGCAAGGGACACGTGATCGCGTTCGCGCCGGTGGCTCGCGTGGTTGCACGCGTCCTTCCACTTGACTTTGGTGCATTAGTTCTACCTTTGGATTTTCGTCACTTGCTCAGGACAAGAGACGGCGGGCGCTTCGTCGATTCACTAAATGTCAGACGTCCCGCGGCAGTCACTCACTCTTGCGGTGCTCGATGTCTACTTTGACGAAGTAGTCCCACTCGAAAGATATTTACACGAGATCCTCAAACCCGACTCCAGTATATCTCTTTTCCTTGCCGACGATGAACCGCAGTCCTACCGCGAATTGGTGAAGACATCCTATGTCGGTCTTAAATCAGACGCTTTACAACGTCCATTCTTCCCAGTCACGCCGCCGATGATGTATATGCGAGAGGTGAGTCCACATGCACACTTCGTACTGCATCTTGAGTAATGTGAACATCCGACCAGATCATACAAAAGGCTCACGAGCGATTGTTCCTAGCCTCGAGAACCAGACCCAACAACCTTATTGCACTGGGATACTGCCGTGTAAGTTGTTTCCGCGCCTTCCTTATTATAATTTATATCCTTGGCCGCAGGCTCCTGATAATGAACGAGTCCGTACATCGTCCTCCGGGGTATGCAACCGGTTCATCAACACGCTCATCACAGCCTTGCACGGACCGGAGTGGGAGATCATGCTGCAGAGGTAATACCTTTGATTTAAACATCAGGTAGGAAATTAAAGGTGTCTTAGAATCGGTGCCGACGCGATGCTACACCTTCTCTTGAAGGCGTCACTATTCATATCACTACCTAACGGGTGTCTATGTCAACTCACGGGAGAACCACTCATATTTGCACCACTTCCACCAGGGGGCGGGTTCCTTAATAGTGGTCCGTATAATCGAGTACAAAAGCGAAAAAGGGAAACCCCTCAGCAACTACCCCCGCGGAAAAGGCTTCGATTGATCAGGACAGTAACGAATCGCCGCGAACAATCCGTCAAACCTTCTACAAAGAGGATCTTCAGCCAACCTATGCAGAGGTGCAGTAATGCCGTACAATTTTCAGCTCTCTCTCCTGCTCACGACAAAAAGACGTACGGCAGCAGATATAAACCTCGTACGAACGCGCATATTCTATGCCAGGCCGTCTCGAGACCGCGCTGCCTTCAGAACCGTGGTTGGATTGCCCTCCCATCGTGAGCGTTTTATCTTTGCGAAATCACTCGACCTAAGTTCCCTGCAGATGTCTTAAACCGTTTGCGTCCCTCATACTTTAAGAAGCCCCGTGTCGATCCCGATAAATATAAGGATCCTGATCCTCGTACTCTTGCAAAACATGCGCGTCATCTCAGCAAATACATATTCCCTTCACAGTACGGTCTCTCAAATGTGTTTATGCTCGACACAAGTCAAAAGGGAAGATACCAGCAACCGGATTACACAAACAGGGAACAAGAGATCAAGGTGGCGAGTTTCTCTCGTGTTTGGAGTGTGATTTTGACGTGCAATGTAGGTCCTTGGTAAATGTAAAACCCCTAAGCGTCTGAGAGACATTCTATCTCTGCTTGAGAAGATGCTCTGGAGGCACGGTAAATGCGGTTATAAACCTTTGCGCGACAAAGTCTGTCCCTCGAAGGTAGTGTTTTTTCATGTAGATACAGTGCTTTTTGCGACTTAACCATTGACCACCCTAGGTCGTTAGGACCGACAATCAGGCGATAGACAACACCGTTATCTTGGTGCGTATGGTTGATGTCGAGAATAAAAGGATTCTAATGGCAGCAGGAAATGGTTTCTGAGCATTCGCTTCAACTGAAGTCTCAACCCTCACGATACAGCGGCGATACGTCCATTGATTCAAACGGAAACTCGATTCTTGCTCAAGGGATATCTCAAGTCAAGAAGCAGGGTGTGTATAAACCTCGGTTCATCGAGTTCACATGTAGTTACATTGAGGTGTGTATGGAATGAGCCTTTCCAAGGTGGAGCTTCTAATCTGTATAGGTCCTTCGTTATGTTATGCTTGTGACCAATATTGTCATCCCAAAGCAACTCTGGGGATCTCGGAAGAATCTGAAATTGGTGCAGAAATGTATGTACTCTGATAGTTTTCGCGACTTCGGCTTATAACAAATTGCAGATATCAAGGAATTCATTGTAGCTCGCCGATTTGAAACTTTATCGCTCCACCAGGTCCTTCAAGGATTCAGTACCACTGACTGTGACTGGCTTACTCCCCAGGGGGTACCTGGGTGCAATCATGGGCGAGTTCCCCTAACGGACTCGTTAAAGCGACGAGAGTTGTTGGAAGAGTTCATCTTTTGGTATTTTGATTCCTTTGTTATTCCGTTGATCAAGGTGCGTGAACACTCGATATAGTTCAAAAGAATAGGCCAACAGTCTTGCTCCTCAGACAACATTCTATGTAACTGATTCGTCTGCATTCCGTAACCGAGTCTTGTATTTCAGACAAGACGATTGGGAGACCCTTTGTGCCCCATTAATAGATCAGCTCAGCGAGAAAACCTTCAGAGAAATAGAAAAGGTTGTTGGTTCGATTGTTTTGCTATTTATTGACAATTTTTCCACAGCACGAGGCCGAAGAAATCCTTCGACAACGTAGACTCGGATTTTCTTTCGTTCGCCTCCTCCCCAAGGAAACAGGGGTTCGCCCAATCGTCAACTTGAGACGTAGGATGCTCAAAAACAATGTGCGATACCCGAGTAGTCCTGCCTTACGAGATTGATCGTTATGTTGCAGTCCTTGAATGTTGCCCACTCACAGTCCATCAACCAAATTCTTCAGACAACCTTTCAGATACTGACCTATGAGAAGGTGAATATCCATAGTAGAATGGTTGGAATTTCTGACATCGGCTCCCCCAGCAACGTCAACCGGACTTACTCGGTGCTTCCGTATTTGGACCGAACGAAATATATACGCGACTGAAGGCGTACAAGACGAGGTTACTGAAGGATCATCATTCAGGTATATTGTAAGCACCTGATTAATGAGAACGCGATGATCGGGTTGAAAGAAGAAGGCCCAAATTGTACTTTGTAAAGGTCGACGTTCGGGCTTGTTTCGACACCATTGAGCAATCCACTCTCTTGACGATTCTGAAGGACCTCATATCCGAAGTAGCTCTTTTATCTTCTTGTTTCTGCCCAGAACTTATCATGTTCAAAGGAATCTTACCTTATTCAAAGGTACGGACAGATAACTCCGGTCGCCAGCAAGATCAGGCGGGAATACATTAAGAAGGCATACCCAGAAGGTTCCTCAAACTGTACATGGTTGATGCCTCCAATTCAACATTCACGTTCACAGATGAGCACCCTGATTTCGTAGCTTATGCTCGTAACTTGGCAAATGCGTTGCGGGATACAGTTTTTGTCGACCAGGTAGGTATTTACGGTTAAGTCCATCTGATACACCCCACTCTGTCCTTACGCACACCTTTGACAGGTAACCTACAGTTTGGAAACTCGAAAGGCAGCGATGCAACTTCTCGAAGAGCACATCAATGAAAATATCGTCAAGGTGAACTAAGAAGAATTGGTAACCAATTCATTTCTGATTGATTTATAGATTGGCCAGCGCTATTATCGCCAAGTTGTCGGCATTCCGCAGGGATCCGTACTTTCTGCGTTGTTGTGTTGCTATTTTTACGGAAATCTGGAGAACGGAAAGTTGCGTGAATTTGGTTCGAATGATCCACAAGATGTAAGTCGTGGCTGTATCCCATTTTGTTGGTTGATTTGTTTGATACGGTATCAAGTTGCTCCTCAGATTGATCGATGATTATCTCTTCGTGACTACCTGCCCACGAAAGGCGCAGTCCTTTTTGGAGACAATGACTGCAGGTCACCCCGAGTACGGTTGTACGATATCAGAAGAGAAAACATTGACGAACTTTGATTATGATGCGCAAATTATGAATGTCATTCCCCCTGGGCAACGATGTATCTCACTCAATGTTTTGCCGGGGTAGAACTAATCACCGCCATTTTCAGTTTTCCCTTGGTGTGGGTTGCTGATCGATACAACGGACCTCTCAATTCTCGCAGATTTAACACGATACAGTGGCACAGGTAGATATTCTCCACTGCTTGGAATTGCGCTGAGTAAAAACGCGTCTATGTAGACCTCAGAGATTCGTTGATAGTGGATAAATATCGCAATCCCGGTGTCAAATTTGCTCACAAAATGTTGCGGTTCGTCTCATTCACTCCCTGCACCATCTATCGCTAATGAGTACCCAAGACTGGCTAAATCAAGGAACCATATCATCTACAACGATACTAGTTTTAACAGCATACATACTGTGTATTTGAACATTTACAGGCATTTCCTTGTAGCGGCTGCAAGGATGCATTACTACCTTGAAAGTTGGGGAATCGATACTTCAAAGAACGTCAAATTTTTCCATAGTACGTCTCCGCGATACTCTCCTAAACGTTACGCGTGGTTGCAACTGATCTCGAAAAGATACTATCCGCCAGATGATACGATACACATACGCAGTAATCATGCAGAGTGCAAGAAATAAGGTCTCTCGAGCAAACGGAGGAAAATGCGACATCCACAAGGCGCATGCCCTTTGGTCAGTTCTCCCTGTAACATTCCGATCGTACGCTCAAGTGATGCTATGGCTAGGCTGGGCACACACGCATTCCATGCTGTGCTGAGCAGGAGGTTCGACCTCTACGGCTCTTCCCTGCTTAAGCCACTGGCTTTCGAACTTTCCCTCCCCAGGAATCAGCGTATCAGGCGCCGGTTCAGGAAAATTGTCAAGGAGAGCTTCCCCACCATAGTATCTTTAGGACTTTGATTTGTCCCAAGCTTTGCGTTCTTCGAGATTTACCACAGCCCATCAGTACTCCGTTTCAGTTCAGTTACCGATCAATCTTCGTGTGACTCTGCGAGTGTGCTGTGTTTCAAACACAGATTTGACCGCCATGCGCTGGGCCTGCTTTACCATGACGGACGGCAGGCTTCAAAATTTATGATCTATGTAACCGAGGCGATAAATGGGGCAAGTTTCCTAGACAAGCTAACTTAGTAATTCGAGTCCACTGCTTAGCAAACCCAGTTGGCGCAGAAACGCATTGAAGTCGGCTTGGAGTCGCACTGCCTGAGGCATTCCCGTTGACTGCACAGAGTACACGCGAAAGGCCTCGAGGCCGAAGGCGTTGCATAGTGCCACGATCTTATAGCCGAAGGCTCCTACTTGACCCGACTGTCTTAAGGACATCCTCTCATCGCGACGAGTAGGTCATCAAACCATTGCGAACAAGTTCGTCGCAATCATGGCTCGACCGTTGACCACAACCTTGAGCTTCATTGCTATTGCGTTTCTAGTTGTCTCGCTCGCCTACTTTGCTCAGTCCTACGTGTCACCTCTGGGGCCGGCACCGCACCTCGGTACAGGTCTCCAACTTTCAGTTATTCTTTCGACCCTCGTAAATTATGTACAGGCCGCCGCATATGCTCCCTTTGCAACACAACAAATCCCTCTCTCTGCCCCAAACCCAACACTGAGAGACGACGTCGACGATCCGGAAGTTACCGTCAAGGAACCGCGGCCTCGCTTTTCTAGACGAATGGTTGCTGTCGGCGACATCCATGGCGACCTTTACAACGCGGGTCGCGTGCTCCAAATGGCTGGTGTTGTGGATGAGGATGGAAACTGGAGTGGAAATGTCGACGTCTTCGTTCAGACGGGCGATATCATAGATAGGTTCGTGCTCTGGTTATCTGTTTCCGACCTGGCTCACTGTTTATATTAGAGGTGACGATACCATCGAGCTCTTTCAGTGGATGGAGGATCTCAGAGAACAAGCACACGGTATGGGAGGTGATGTGATTAGCCTTCTAGGAAATCATGAGTGGATGAACGTCATTGGTGAGTCGTTGGTTGTACACCTCGCAAACGTCCCAGAGCTGAACAGTACCTTGTAGGTGATTGGAGGTAATCGTCTTGAATCATTCGTAGCAAAGATCGCATGACGACCATCACACAGATATGTTTACCCCTCCGAAATCGAAACGTTCGGCTCCATCAGTGCGCGCCAAAAGGCCGTCACGACTGGATGGCTCGCCAACACCTGGGCATCCAATTATACAACAGCCGCACGTATTCCTCTTCACAACCTTCTTGGACCTCCCAATACCGACTATCCACCCGAGAAGGGCAGCATGTTTGCGCAAGCAAATACCGGACCTCTCTCTCACGCAGCATTTTCTTTCGTGCATGGCGGGCTAGCGCCAACGTACCCGAACCTTCAGCCATTCCCAAGCGCAATTAATGACATCTCTGCAGAGCTCCTTCGTAAATTGAGAACTCGTTCTCCACAACCTCCCCCTCACCCACCTCATGCATACCCCGGGTTGCCTGCAGGTACTACACGCGAGGAGGCACGGCTTTACGGCGCTGACGGTCCTCTGTGGTACCGTGGGTGGGCAGAGGAAGAAGAGTCCAGGATTTGTGCGCTTGTCGACCAAGTCCTTCAGAAGACTGGTACGCGTCGGATGGTCATGGGGCACACACCCCACTTGCAAAGCATCGTAGCACGCTGCGGAGGCAAAGTGCTTATTATTGACACTGGTGTGTTTCGCCGTCTTCGATGAAGAGCGCTTTTGCTGATTGTTGTTGTACAAGGCATTTCACATGCTTATGGAGGGGCGCTTTCTGCTTTATCCATAGAATATACCCTAGAACCCGTCAAGGGTGGTGGATGGAAGGAACAGGAAGTAGTCAAGGCGTTGTACGCTGAACACGAGGACGAGCTGTTGTTGACGGCTGTGCGTGAGTTCAGCGGGGACTTGTTGTAGACAAAATAGCAACTAGGGGTTGGACGAATGACGTCGTTGGTCAACCAGTCGGGATTACTATTTATCAGGTCTCAGTCATGTCTTAATACGCTTGCCTCCTTTCAATTATATGTCTGCTGCCTCAACGCCTTCAGTATCTAGTGGTCAGACTCGCTATTACGACGCAGTTGTCATGCATTTCTCTCGTCATACAGACGACGCTACCGGTGGGGGACAAGGGGGCAGTTTGGCTGCACCCCGCCTTGAAGGTGAGAATGGTAGTTTCACCGGAATTACCTTGCTCATCGACTCTGCAGCTTCCAGAAGCTCGAGCAAAACGAATCATGCAGAGCAGACAGGGTCCCCTCCCGGGCGTGCAGCAGATGAAGCCGGACAGAAGACGCCTTCCCTCCGTTCGCTGCCCACTGAACCCGGCGACCAAGATTTACAAGGTTCTAGAATGCAGACGGGCCATGGCGGAAACGGCGACGCTTTGGCAAGGAAAGCGTCGGTTCGGACGACTGGAAGTATGCGCGCAACTTCTGCGTTTGCGAATGGCGCACCACTCGCAGGACCGAACGCCGAGCCCAACGTCGACCAGAGTCTAGCCGACAGGGGCGCAAACGCTGAACGATCTCTGAGTCAGAAACAAAGGGAGCGAATCACGAAGGAAGAGAGTGCGTTTTCCAATTGAAATCTACGCATGACGCTGACATTGGAACAACAGGAAAGGAATCCAAGAAGTTTTCAAAGCTTCTCAGGACGGAGTCAACCACTGAAAAGGTGGCCCTGGACTCGGCTTTGAAGACTCTTTCTTCCCTTCAAAGCCTTCATAAAACAGCGATCAAACGGGAAGCGAGGGCCAGAACTTCGTACGCCAAGACACTTTCCGCCGCCCAGGGCGCAGAAGGCAGATTCCAGGAGGAAAAGGCTCGGGCAACTGAAATACGTGCTCGCGCAGAAGCCCGTTGCATTCAAGAGCATGCGCGGTGGGAAGGAAAGGAAGGTGAAGTCCGGGCACAGCAAGAACGACTGGATTCGGCAAGAGAAACCGTGAAGGAAACGGAATCGCGCATCGCTGAATGTGCACGCGAGGTCGAGAGACTTCGCATCGTGAAGGCAACAGATGAGGTCTGTCTGTGATGCCACGTTCATGGACAAAGTTGACCTTTCCTATAGCGCGAAAGAGAGGCAAAATTAATTAAAATGGCTGGAGAGAAGTAGCAACATGTGTTACGATCCGTGTTATCTGATGTTAGCATCCATCTGCCAGCGTCTTGTCGACCTGTACCATACCGATAGTCTAAGACAGTTTCCCAATGCGCAATGGATTTTCTGAGGTGAAAAGAGTCAGTAACCGAAAATTGGAACCACAAAAGATGCAAGGATCAGATGGCTGTTCTTAGTATTTAGTAGGGTTTTTCACCACTGCCGGTGGCTCAGGTGATAATCGATATCATCGTGTAGTTGTATGAATAACAAGCTTTGGCGACTCACCGTGGAATGAAGAGTTTGTGTTGCGTCAACGAAAAGGTCAAAGAAAAGCCAAGGGAAAGCCATCCTCGCTGCAAAACCGCATAAAACCCACCGCTGAGGTAAGCATTGCTTACAGTACCGCCAACCTGGAGCGCTCAAAGTCCACGAGCGCAAGTTGCGCTTGTTCGATCCGGGGGAGATCAGTTTGCATGGAAAAGGCGACGTGGGTACGGGGAAGACGGAGGTGGGAAAGTGAGTTACCAATACTCTCAGGCATCTGTCGCGCTGGAGAGTACGCGTCGATTTATTGATCTCGGAGTCCTCAGATAATTATTTGGTCACTTATAGATATCATCACAGTGGTTCAGAAAGTCGAATTGTTGAGGCGGTTATACAGCGGGACGACTGCTCTCCTGCGGCTGAGTGTCTCAAGTGCCACGGCCCGCGCACCCGTGAAATCGGTGGATGGCGTCGCCATGGCCATGAACATGGCGATGGCATTCCGATTTCCCCCGCAGCGAGACATCTCATAGATGGTACGTTAATTATTTTTGGTAGCTAGTCGTGACGTGTAGAAATGTCTTGCAAACAAGCTGAGCGACTTGTTTAATACGAGAAAGCATAGATCATCCTTGTTTCCTGACTCCTGAGACAGGTTTTAGGGCCTGGAACTAACTTGATCTGCAAACTAATGCGGCGCCACTCTACAAGCGGTGTAGTCAGGCATATTTTTGTCAGGTGCTGTCAAGGTGCTGTCGAATATTCTCCTACAGATGCCTGGCAAGCGAAACCAAACCATAATGCCAAGATTTTGATAACATGTGGCGGTTTTACCCTGTTGCTTAGTCTCCCAGTCTCACAGGGAGCTCGCACACACACAGCGCATATTTAATGATGCAATAAGGTTGCACACAATAACTTTACGGTATGCGTTACTCTCTGATTCCCCTCGTCTCCCTTTGGCTTAGTATTGGTTCTGCTCTTCAATACCGTGGTGCTGACTTTTCGTCCTTGCTTCTACTGGAGTCCACAACCAATGTCCAATACGCTCTTTCGTCATCCGCCGCATATCAGCCATTCGAGCAAATCCTCCGTGATTTTGGGGTCAACCTTGCCCGTATTCGTATTTGGACCTCCGGAACATACAACTTGAATTATGGTCTCGAGCTTGCTAAAAGGGCCAAGGCTGCTGGAATGGACATTATGGTCGATCTTCACTATGATGATACATGTGATGTCTCTTTTATGAATTGGGACCATGCAAGAGCCTAATTGCCGTTAAACGTAGGGGCCGACGCTGGACATCAAGATATCCCTCAGGGGTGGCCAACTGATCTTGAGGGACTTTCGTCCAAAGTCTACAAGTATGTTTGTAGCCTCGTTACCTATCCTTTTCGACCATGGTCGACTCACAGATTTTTCTTAGTTACACTTACACAGTTGTGGAAGCATTCATTGCCCAGGGGACTGCGATTGAACTTATGCAGGTATTGTTTCCTTTGCTTAGATGTCATCATTTTATTACTTGAAACGTTGTTGACGACATCTAACACAGATCGGGAATGAAATTAACGATGGTCTCCTCTGGCCCCCCGGGAGAATTTCTGTCAATGGTTTTATCGGGGCATCGAGGCTTCTTTATGCCGGTGCATCTGCAGTTCGCAAAGCTTCACCTTCTACGAAGATCGTCATCCACTTGGCTAATGGATGGGATAAAGACACCGTCTCCTGGTTCTTCACTGGGATATTCAGCGTCGGCGAGACCACACAAGGCAGTTTTCTGAAGCTCTCAGATGTTGACGTGATGGGCTTTTCTTTCTATCCGTTTTACGGACCAGCTGCCACTCTTGAGAAGCTGGGTTCCTCAATGGACTATGTCGTATCTACGTACAAGAAGGTTGGTGGCATGATGAAGCAGCCGACTTGTTTTTTTCTTATCGAATATCGCAGGACATTATGATCGTTGAAACTGATTGGCCGGCAGTGTGTGACACGGAAGCGACGCCGCTCAGTGAACCAACTATCCCTGTTGGTGTCGAGGGGCAGATGATCTGGACCAAGGACATCGTTGCCATTCTTAACAAACTTAACCTGGAAGATTGCAAGCCGTTAGGAATTATATACTGGGAAGCCGGCTGGGTGGGGAACGCAGCCCTGGGTTCTCCCTGCTCCGTCTGTTTTTTATGTCTTAAACTTGCCTGCCTCTGACTACCATTGTATCATAGGATAATCTTCTGGTAACTAGTGAAGGAGTGATCAGGCCGTCCATGGATTTGTTCTGGGAAATATAACGGAGATCTTAGGCTTCTTATCGGGTTCCGTCGATAGTTGTTGGTGCTCAACTTTTATGAGCTTGGGCTTTAGTAATTGTGGTACCGTTGTTTGATGTGGCGTACTGACCAATTCCTTCTCGATCATGACTCTGAGACGGTTTGTATCCGTCTCTAAATCACCTGCAACTTGGACCGGTTATCTGGAGTCCTCACAGCCACGGCTATATATTAGTCCAGTTCCTCCTCACAAGAATCGATTTCGATTCTGCTCAGCACCTCCCAAGTATTTCCCAACCTCTGTTTCAATCCACCAACGCCTGCGTCCGTTCCATTCGTCCACACAAACCATGTCAGCAACCACTCCCGCGTTTCACGGTCTCCAAGCAGACCTTCCCGGTGACAAGACCTACGATTTTGAGCAACTGAAGGGCAAGGTCGTCCTCATCGTCAACGTCGCATCTCAGTGGTACGCGTACCACTTATTTTCTGCACTGTATAATGACTTGGAGGACGCTGACGATCGGAGTATAGCGGGTTTACTTCACAGTACAAAGGCAAGTCATGTCTGCTACCTACTCAGGGCAGCTAGGTAGACAGCCCTCTCACTCAAAGGTCTGCAGAGCCTGTACGACAAATACAAGGACCGCGACTTCGTGATTCTTGGCTTTCCTTGCAACCAAGTGAGTGAGCTCGGGCGCGCATTGAGAATTCCTCTGAACTCGATATTTCCATTGGTTGGCTAGTTTGGTAGTCAGGAACCGGGTGACGACGCGGACGTCGGGTCGTTTTGCCAGCTCAACTATGGCGTTTCGTTTCCCATCATGAAAAAGTCAGACGTCAACGGTGACAACACCAACCCTGTTTACAAGTGGCTGAAAAACGAGAAATCGGGCATCCTAGGTTTGACTCGTATCAAGGTCTGTCGTTTGGTTACCCTTGACATCACCTTCATCCTGACATGCGAGGATACAGTGGAACTTTGAAAAGTTCTTGGTCGACCAGAATGGCAATGTCGTAAATCGCTGGGCGTCCACGACGACACCTGACGCTATTGACGCTACTGTGAAAAAGCTTCTTGAGGGAGATACTGAATGACTCGCAGTGGGAGAACCATCCATGGACAAGCCCAAGCTTTAAGCGCATAGTTGTCAGGTTAAGGTGTATTTTGCATAACCATGTATTCTGTCAAGCCAATGGACCACAATTTTCAAGATACAAGCTATCGACCTGAACTACTCTAAGCAAGTAAATAAGTTCTAATGGGGCACTCGGTAGATCTATCCACCATTGGCGAAATGAGACGACGACAGCAAAGAAAGCGTTTCAACATGCAGTGTTTAGTCTGAGCCACTAATCAGACAATCTCATTGTTGGCCTCGGTCATCATTCTCACCCACAAACCACCCTGTCCCGACGGATGTTAGGCAGCCATCCATGACAAGCAAATTTATCGGGAGGAACTCGAATCTTTGGAAAGATTTTTCAGTAGCCTTTTGCCCTTCCGCTTCTGCCAAGTAGGAGGGGGGCTAAACTTATCGAGTCAAATTGTTGTACGAGTCGAATCAGCATGGAAGACTTTTCATTATATGCAAACTAGAGTCTAAGAAGCACTTTATTAGCAAGAGTAGGAAGGAAAAAAAAAGTATGTGCAAGTGCTTGATTGTGTCTGATTGGTAGACGGTACTTACACGGCCGGGAACAAGCTCAGTGTCTCTAGAGCTACGTTTTGTGAGACTTCGCTCGACTACGGCATGGAAATCACCATTAATAACTGCGCGGAGATACTTCATGTCACGGATGGCCTCATATGTGGGTCGATCAGTTGCTCCAGTCGTGATTTCTTTTCTAAGACGAGCCCGCACATGTAGATGTATTGTCAAAAGATAGATAGCAAACGTCAGTGTGCCCGCTGTCTCATTACGAATAATTAGTCGATGGTCGCACGGCAACGCATCTCACTTACAGTATGGCGACCAGCGATCAGGATTTCATCCTTGAGGACCACGGGATCTACAAAGTACGATTCAGACGAATAGTATGTCCAATGAAACCCCTACCAATTATAGATTGAACGAGGTAATCGAGAAACGTGCCCTCATCGGAGGACTCGGGGGTCGTGTGTACCCCTTGTGTGATGCCCGTCCTTGCCTTCTCTATCACATCCTTGAGAATAGGTTCAACGTAGGCGTTCACAATTTTCATTGGTTCCGGAGTGTTGTGGTCAAAAAGTTCAAAGAGGCCATAGCTAACCTCTGCGAAGGCGTCGAGAAGCGGTGTATTGGGCGTCCGCAAACGGACGAGCAAAGTCGTCGGAAACCCTGGAGTTATCCACCCATTCCCGACCGGAATTACGTTGAATGGGTAGACAAGTCTGGCAGACTGTGCACGCATTTCTCGAAGAGAAACTTGCAGAATCAAGGGTGAACCGCGAAATAACGTCCTAATAATATTTGGTTCGACCAGAAGCGAGAAAATGATTGTAGCTAGACATACCTAGAAGTCCACCGGTAACCACGAAGATGGGACTTCATGAGGGTGATCACGTGCTCTGCATGGCGGCCAAAGATATTAAAGTGACCGATGGCCTGATCATGGGTAAGAATGGGCGTGTCATGGATCGATGGAATGTCCACAGGGAACGAGGATAAGACCCAGAGCGAGATACTATAAATAATTACCATCAGAATTGAAGACGCCTTGCAGGTACATTGAGCATTGTATGTCTGGACTTGCCCCCTAGAGAACCATGATTTAAATCGCACTGTATCCACGATCTACCTTTGACAAAGTTGTCGAAATCAGTTGCTAGAATAGCCTGTACGATGTTGGCTAGCAAATAAATATAATGTCGTTGAATTGCAAACGAAAAATGATGAAGCAGTTGCCAGCTGCTGCGATTGCCTCTGCCATCCCCTGTGTTTGGTTTTTCTGAGCTAAAATTGACCGATGGCTCGTACCGGGATATCCAGTGTTCATGCGTTCCGCTAATTTTAGCATCATATGGATCCCTGTAAATTATTCATGGGATGATCGTAGTAACTGCGGGCAAGACGCGTGACTGCGATCCGCCTGCAGCGAGCGCAGCTGCCAACCACCAGGATGGGGTTGGCAATCAGCACAGTGCGAAAATACGCCATAGAGCGGTGCCGACCAAGCAGTACGTGGACAAGGATGCCACGGCAGTAATTATCATGTGTGAGAGCAGTAACAAAGTACCCCCCAACCCACCAAAAAGGTGATCTTAGATATTACGTAACGGCTGGCACAACGCGGACAAACAAACACAGACGAGCATTATAAATTTGCTTCCTCCTCCCAGCCGCATCACCACACCGTCTTTGCCACCAACCTACTGTTCAGTTCCGCTGCATTCGCCTCCCCGACTAGCCACTATTTCATCTCCAGTCACGTCTTCATTTCCCATCTTCTGTCCACGCAGAAACAAGCGCAGAAGAGCCAATTTCATGCTTCGACCTCCTTTTAATAAATCGTTGCATCAATCTCTGTTTTGGTTAGAGTCCTCAAGTACCGTGAGTAACCCACTATGGCTCCTCTCCAATACCTACGGTATTGACGCATGTCACATTCAGCCCTAAATACCACCGCCCAGCATGGCTAACGCAGGAATAGTCAACATTCGCCGCGACGTCGATGACAAGTTCTATCGCTATCGTATGCCGTTACTTCTCATTAAGATCGAGGGAAAAGGCAACGGTATCAAGACTGTCGTTCCAAACATGACTGATGTCGCTCGCGCTCTCTCCCGCCCTCCCGCTTACATCACAAAGTTCTTTGGCTGCGAGCTTGGAGCTCAAACTCCGATTGACGAGAAGAATGACCGCTACATCGTCAACGGTGCCCATGATGCCACTAGGCTTCGTGAACTCCTAGATGGTTTCATTGACAAGTTTGTCCTTTGCCGCTCGTGCAAAAACCCCGAGACCGATCTCGTCATCGTCAAAACTGGTCGTAACGAGGATATCATTCGTGATTGCAAGGCATGTGGAGAGAGGACAGGCATCGACATGAGACACAAGCTCGTCACTTTCATCCTCAAGAATCCTCCTAAGAAGAACAAGAAGAGCAAAGCTGAAGCCAACGGCAACGGGAATGGTGTTCATGCTGCTCCCGCCGACCCTAGAGAAGGTCCGGACAACGTCGCTCTGGCTGCAGACAGTGACGACGAGCTGACCAGGAAGATCAAGGCAGAGGCCGCGGAGTTGACTACGGAAACCGCGCTTGCTGGCAATGAATGGTCTGCTGACACGTCACCTGAGGCAGTCCAAGCTCGTATGAAGGCGTTGGAAGGTCAGATCGGTGCCTTATCTACTGGCGGCGGTGGAGACGATGATGGAAGCGAGGAGGATGCCGACAGCCCGTACGCCCAATTTGGCCGCTGGGTCGAAGAACACAGGGAAGAGAAAGATGTTGGGTCAGTGCAGATTTATAAGAAGGCTGAGGAGTTGGGTGTCGAAAAGAAACACAAAACGCTTCTCGTTCTTGTGCAGGCACTGTTCACCCAGGATGTTGTGGCGGAAATTACGACTTACAAGTCCCTTTTAGCAAAGGTAAGTTGGGTGCTCTGGCTTCTGTCGCTTCTGACTTGGTGTTATGCAGATGATTACCTCGGAGAAGCATCAGAAATCTTTACTCGGAGGCATCGAGCGATTGGTTGGACTGACCCATCCCGAGTTGATCCCTGCCGTTCCGAAAATTCTTATGGCCTTGTACCAGAACGACATTTTGGATGAAGATCTTGTGATCCAATGGGGTACTCATGTCAGCAAGAAATACGTGGACAAGGAGACGAGCAAGAAGGTTAGGAAGGCTAGTGAGCCCTTCTTGAAATGGCTTGAAGAAGCGGACGATGACTCGGAGGCTGACGAATGAGTGGTATGGTACACTATGACACATCTATTTTCTGTGATCTATTGACGTTTATTGAATCCGTTTGGACATTGACCTTGTGATCTGTCAGCATTGTGTGAACCCTTTGTTACTCTTACCATCATCATGCCTTCTGAGGATAAACCGCCGTTGAAAGCACCCCATATTGAAGACTCAGAAAAAAGGGTGAGAGTCTTGTTTGGGGGAAAGATCGTCGTCGACAGCTACAAGCCCAAACTAGTGTACGCCACTAGCCCCTCACAATCATAGAGCGGATTAATTCACTCTTCTATGTATTAGCTGGGAGCACATTTACTACCCTCTTTATTTCTTCACATCCTTGGACTTTTCGTCCTCCTCGTTAAAGAAGTCCGACCAAGTTGGACCGGTGGAAGGGACAAACATCTATGATTTGGTGGTCCGCGATCGTGTGGCCAATGGAGTTGTAACGGAGTTCACTAGCGAGGGGAAGCACAAGGAACTCGCGGGCCTCTTTAAAATCGATTTTGCATCCGCAGATGCATGGTTCGAAGAAGATGACCGAATCTACGTGCACCCCAAAGACCCGTACAAGGTGTGTCTCGGACTCTCTGGGCCATTGGCTTAGCCTAACTCCGCGCCCAGCGTGTCGACATAGTGCAAACTTCTAGGCATGTCCGTATCGAGGTAAACGGCGTCGAAGTGGCGAATACGCGCAGGGCATACTTTTTATTTGAGACCGGTTTGCGTAGGAGGACGTACATCCCCGTCATGGATGTTCGGTCCGACCTTTTGAGTTCCTCGCAAACCACATCCGCTTGCCCGTACAAGGTCTGTGTTCCTGACCCATCGCAGTACGTTTGACTGACAGCGGTCAGGGGTGGGCAAATTACTTTGACGTGGAGCTGCCGAACGGCGAAGTTCACAAGGATATTGTGTGGTACTATCGCACTCCCACCGCCGAATGTATGAGGATTGTAGGTCTCCTGGCTTTCTATGACGAGAAGGTAACCTTGGCTCGATGACGAGAAGCAAGAATGAAGCGTTTGTTAATGCGAGTCTTGTTGTACTGTGCTACGATGTACAATAATTTAAGAAGCTCGAGACGAAGAATAAATATATACTGTTTAATGACCATCCAAGAATCCTGCGACAATCCCATTATAAGCAGGCTTGGGTACCAAGTTCTGTCGAATGTCGGGCTTAGAAAAATACAGGCAAGTAATCAAACGGTGCAACACACCGCGTCCCACGGGCAAGCCTCACCATAACCAGAAAAGACGGTTGGGACCCAAGAGAACTGTGATATAAATAATCAATCCAAATAACTTAACGACTAACCACTGCATGACGTACCTTGTCAGTATAATCCCAAATGGTGACACCAATACACCCATCAACATTCACGCAAGTCCGGACGACAGACATGTAATCCGACTGTTGTTTTTTCAGGTCGGCTTCGGTAGCAGGGAGTTTAATTCGAACATCAAGTTCCGTTACCGCAACTTCAAGACCGAGAGCGGTGATTCTCTTCATGTTAGTGAGGAGCTCGCTTGCAGAAATCTGACCGAGGGTGAAGTGGCACTCGAAACCAATGCCATCAATTGGGATGTGAGCTGCCTTGAGATCCTCGACAAGTTTAACCATCGCATTGATCTTAGGGCCTATGGGAAGACGATGGCCATGATCACCAAAAGCACGAGGGGAAAGTTGGGAGAGCTCACCGGTGTGCTCAAGGCCGTATTCGTTGATGTACAGTTTAGCATTCGGGTCGGCGTAGTGGGCCGTTTGTAGTGCGATCTTGATGTAAGATGAGCCCAAGTGATTGTAGAACACATCGGCACGCATTGTCCCGTTATCATCGAAAGGTTCTTAAATCCAGAAACCAGAGAGGTTCTTTCGAGCGTGCAGCAGTAAGGATTCACTGGACTTACCATTGACGACATCCCAAGCATCTTGGAACAAGGTCACAAAAAATGGCAACTCGTTGAAAGATATAACTTACAGCTATCATTGATGGTATAGTTTAGCCTAACATCGTGGAAAAGCATCAACGTAACTCACATTTTTCCCGCATAGTGCGAAACTTCTGTCCTCACATGGGTTTCAATGACCGAAGTCAGGGTCTCTTGCGTCCAGCGCCCATACACGACCCAATCGGGAACTTGACTGTACCAGACGAGGTTATGGCCTAAGGAGCTCCAATGAACACGAGAGTCAGCAGGTATATGCCAGAATACCTCTCAATAGCTTCCCTGTCGCCTCCGCCAAGGAAACAATCTCATCACCGAGTTTAAAGTTGAAGATGTTCTGTTCTGGCTCAATCGTATCCTAAGAGTGCTCAGCTGATAATTTCAGAGTTCCGGAAAAAGGCACAAGCGTACCCATTTCATGCTGTTTCCGGGAGTAAGCTGACCGAAGATATCCGTGTTGTTCAGGATCTTGACATAGGCTGTATCAACCAATTCCGGGTTGTCAGTAGCTGTACCAAAGTAGAGCTTTCCAGCAGCCCTAGCGGCCTGGTTCGGTGCCATGGTAGAGCTCGCCTGTGCGACCAAAGTTTGCGCTAGGGCGAGGAGGGGGGGGAAGAACAATGATAACATCGTCGCAGGAGTAGCCTCTGAGGGAATAAAATCAGACCTCGGCGCTCGCATACTTTATCTTATGTCGGCAACAGCTGTGCTTCCAGGCCCAACCGATCATTCGTCGCGAGTTACAAGCATATATCACTGAGATTAAGACTCAGTCCCCTACTCGGGATCACCAAATCGAAAGCTTCGAGTACGTTGTCCATCTGATGGACTGATTTCAACGTCACTCTCGGGAGTATTTGAGATAACCAGGATGATGAACTTGCGACGAGTTAGACCCGTGCCTCGTCCACGGCAGGATGGAGGGAATCATCATTAATCTCTGCTAAACCGTTAGTGATATTTACCCGCTGAAAAGTCAAAGAGCGTGCGTAACGGAGGATAAACACATGGTATCCATAATATTCGGTGCCGGGTTGAAATCTCCCTGTACAAATCATGCTTTAGCTAGATGACTGTTGAAATTGAAACGTTGACTGATGATCAAGTCCAATGCGTCAATGTCTGAGTTTCAAAAATCGGTTGCTAGACACATCCTATTGCATTAATGTCCCGCCTCGTCCAAGATGATGCTCTCGCACAGCTCAGCGATGCCACTCTGGGAGCCTTTGTGTTTGTTCCACCGTCGGAAGTTCTCAACCATTTGATTCGATTCCTATCAACATGGAGTGGTACCGAGTTGCGTACGGCTCTTCTCTATTAGTGCTTCCTGCTTACGAGCGCGCATCCTATTCAGCAAGCTATTCACGGTATGAAATTATCACTTTGAAACAATGCTTTGGTACTCATCCTATTTCCAGCTCATCCAGTATACAATGAAGCTCGTTACCCCGGTTCTGCGGGCACGGGCGAAATTCCAGCATCAAATAGGATTGCGGAAAGAACCGATCAGTAGTGTTGCGGCTTCGTTCACAGAATTTTCTGGCATAATTGGTGATTTCAAAATGTTGGGGAGATTCTGGGGTAAGGAAATCCACGTATTTGACGCTGATTATCCAGATTAATCGATCATCCATTTGGCTAGGTTTACTTCCCATCCTACAGTGGATGATATCCATGGAAAGGGACCCTCCTCCAACTCGCGCTCTCCTCACAATTGAGCGTTTACAAGGATGGTCCATGTTGGCGTACTATCCGTTGGAACATCTTTATTACTTGCGTGCTCGTGACCTCATTCCGGCTACAATACCCTCTCTCTTTCGACGCGCCTCAAAACGAATTCATCTCAACGCCAACTCCCTTGTCATGTGGTCTTGTCGTGCATGGGCAGTCTATGTCATCCTCCAGTTTGCACACTTGATAGAGGACAGGAAACTGTTGCTTATGAAAGAGAAAGTTTTGAGGAAGGGCAAGGGAATCGCATCGGAAGACAAGGAAGATCTGCGAAATAAATGGGACTCTTTCTGGAATGAGGTTGTGGCCAACTCCGCTAATTTACCGTTGGCTCTTCATTGGTGAGATACTTTTCCTAAGGGCCGTCGGTTTCTCAAACTTCTTCAAGGTCCTTTGAGCGAGGCATCTTTACCAACGAGGTATGTGTCTACATAAGAAAGAGCGCGCGCCGCTAATATGTGACTTCAACAGATATGGCTCACTATTTTTGGATTCGTGAATGCGGTGGCTTCCTTCAGAAGCGGATGGAGAGCTACTGCCCTCCCTTCGACAAAAAAAGGCAGGTCGAACGACGTGGTGGAAAGTGACCCTGGGGTTACAAGCGACAAAGAGAAAACCTATTCTGAAGTAATTCTGTTCATTTTTACCATTCAAAGGACGTACTGGCTGACCAGTCAATTTCCAGTGACGTATTTTTATTCTTCTGATATCCTAGTAGCTTTACCGACGTTCAACCTGAATCAAAGTATTATAAAATTGGTCAGTTTGGCACAACAGGATGCCTTGTAGCCTTGAATTTGCCGTTTACTGTAGCCAAGTTATGTATGAGTGGTTTGACAGAAGGTTACAGTATCCTTGTCGCATGAGTGATGGAATTATCTTCTATTTGCCAGCAGTTGAAAAACAAATACGTCATTCTCCGTTACACCATAGATCGGCCCTGTGGTTCAACTTCAATTGAAGTTTGTGTAACGTACTGTAGAACTTGACACATTTTCCACCCTCTCTATCACAGTTAGCTGATGAGATTAATCACCTACTTTTAAATTGATGAGCTATCCCAAGCTCAGCGGTGCGTGTGGTTAACATATCAGTATCCAATCCTCCAAAGGATTCACCTTCGAAAATACGGATAGTGGGTTATTATATGATACCCGGAACACATTTTACATCATGTAGAATCAGTGACGTTGCCTTCGTCCTGCAGAATACCAGATTTTGCATCACAGGGGGTTCCGCTCTGAACGAGGTCTCAGGGATCTCGGATCCTATGCTTATATGTGGGATATCTAGATAAGGGTTGAGTAATTGTCCTCGCAATGTCCCAACGGCCCCGAAAGCACCGGCGCAGCATCGTACTCGTCTTGGACTTCCCGCAAAAATGACAGCATCTATCCGTAATGTGTAAACGCGGAACAATCATTCAGCGCCATCACTTACAAATTGATGGCGCTGGGCACCCATCGATTTTCCTGGTTCCGTCTTGAGTCTATCCTGTATGTGAAGAAGCTTATCGTAAAAGTGCTGAATGGCGGTATCATCACGACCCGGTGGAGCATGCAGAGGTCTGGGATCGCACGAGACACGTGAATCAACTATCAACGTGGAAGCTATCCATGCTCACCGATTCACGGCTGCACTGTATGCCGCACACCGCATAATCCCTGAGGTGTAAGTTGTTTCCAAGCTGAACAGGCTATCATACATTATGACCCACCGAATGCCCCAATTGCATCCAAACGGTCGGCGTCCTGGACGCAATGAAGTTCTATGCAGGTACTATGCCATTCTTCAAGTTTGCCAGTTTCGCGCAACTTCTTCTCCGTTGTCCACGACACATTCTCCATGATTTTCACGATCAGAGCAGCCCGACCATCGGATATCAGGTCCAACGCGTAATCTTTGATCAATGATCGGAAGAATGGCAGAAAATACGCGAAGGGGTCGGCGGCTTCAGCAGCCGAAACGTATTTTTTGTCCAACACATCATGCAAGAGTGCGGCAAGGTCCACAACTAGCAGATCAAGATTTTTATGCGGAAGCGAGCGTGCGAGAGACAAGGCCGTCTTCCTTACGCGTTGGACTGGTGGACACAAACCATAAAAGATTCAAAGTCAAAAGGAACACATGTCATACCATGAAACACATCGTGAGAGGGATCATAGCGTGCCATTGCGGCAATCATCAGCTTATCTGCTGCAGCGAGGGCAAGCTGCTCTGTTGCAGAAGGATACACATACTGAGTCATGTCGTTGAGTCTGTTGCCAAGATGGGTTGTTAGCTGAGCCCGCTTTATCCCGGATTTCGGGTTGCTTCCGGCGCATAACTCACCCACACTCCCTTCGAATACGAGAATGCCAAAAGGACATACCATACTTTTTGTCGCTCTTTTACTGTTTTTCGCACTGACTACACACACCGCACACTGTTCTGAGCAGCCCAAGTTAGTCGTACGGGTGAATGTCTCAATAAACTTGCAAAGCGCTCTAATCGCTCAACGTTTTACCAATATCCAGGCTTCCGACCTTCATGACTGTGCTGCAGTGGAGAAACTGAGCGACCTTCAACGCGCTGTGGAGGATAATGAATCTCCCATCTTGCGACAAGTGTTCAGTTGGTTATTCCCCTTTGGCCCTGGCTGGAATGCTGGTGAGTTCCCATTTAAGAACTTCCGCGCACGTTCGTGAATATTTGTCGTAGTTCTGGGGACCTTTTACATCAGCTCGTACGTCTATTCCACCACAAGATGAGTCCGAAGCCTGGTTTGCTCAGTCCACCAACGTTTCAGGGTACCCAACTTTATCCTTGCATTCATTCCCGCGGAAATCGATGCGAATACCCTCAACACTATGACCGCGTTTGCCGTTAGTTTCCGTCTTCCATCAATATGTACGATTATCTGATCTTACCAATTGTGCAGACAGGCGGCCTCCTGTCTGATGTCTTCCTACACCTAATACCACACGCGTTCCTTGGCGAGCATCAAGATTCGGGGGCACATTTCGTTATGGTGGAAGACAAACGAAATATATTGATCGGGTATGTGGTCACTGATTGACACATACCCCAATGATTCAATCGTGGTATGCAGGCTCGGTATTTTTATTGGTTTTTCCACTTTTTTCATCATGGAGAAGACCTTGCGGGTTCTCGGTGGTGATGAAGGAGCCGAGGGCCACTCTCACGGCCATTCTCACTCACATTCGCATGTCGATACATCGGTTAACGCCGTCGCTTCTGGTGTATCGATTACGCCTTCGGCTGATGGTCTGCGACCCAGAGGCGGGGAGAAAGGGTCAGGAAGTAGCCAATCGGAACAAGTCGATTTGCTGCAACCCAGTACAAGTACTGGCCCATCAAAGCTCTCGGCCTATCTGAATCTTTTTGGTGACTTTGTCCATAATATGTACGATAGATTTCTTCCTGCTGTATTGGTGCCCCTACTAATCCCCTTTGATAGAACGGATGGCCTTGCGTGAGTCACCAGGCATATATGGTGGTTTCTTCTGAGTTTTTCTCTAGCATGGCAGCGTCCTTTTACTCTTCCCCCCTGATTGGCGCAACCACTACTTTGGCCTGCTTTGCACATGAGATACCCCACGAGATCGCCGACTATTCAATCCTGATTCGCAGTGGATTTACTAAGCGCCAAGCTATGCAATCGCAGTTTTTGACCGCCATTGGTGCATTTGTACGTCTTCATATTTACGAGAGGCCCTGGACTCAGATTATGCGTTCAATTTGATTAGGTTGGGTGAGTGCGCCAGGCAATGTTGGCGGTGCCTCTCTGACCTTGTTCACAACAGCACATTCATGGGGATAGCTATTCACAATCTATCAGCCACCGGGACAGAGCCAGTGTCGGTTGATTTGGCGGCTGGCGTGAGACAGGATGCTTCCGGAATCCTCGGCACCACGACGCAGCCTGCGGACTTGGTACGTTTATAGCTAAGCTTGTTTGTCAAGGTATTTGATGGGGCGTAGGTAATACCCTTTGTCGCCGGAGGCTTTTTGTACATCGGTGCGGTTGCGGTGTTACCTACGTGAGTTTTTTCGTCGATGATTTGTGTTGATGCTCATGATTTGTCATGAAAATCAGATTGCTAGCGGAGAGTAAAAGCGGAGCGCAGGCGTTGCGTGAGGTATGGGCAGCCTTCTTGTTACGGTACCTTGAGGTGATTGATGAAACTCACTTCTCAAGTTCGGAGCGATGGCTTTCGGCGTCTTATGCATGTTCCTAGTGGCGTAAGCCATCAAACCTGTTCGATTGTGCCGCTCTGACGCTGTTTGACCTCTTTTCAGATGGAACGAGTAGATGCGAGGCTCGCACCGGGTAGTAGTGCCAGTAGAGTACGGTGAAATCACATATCCCTGGTTCGGATTCGGAGCGGGGGAGGAATGCCGTGAACCGTTTAAATTAAAGGGTCGCATGTGCCTACCATTCTTCTGTTCTTCATCGACGGATGGATCTAGGGGAGTGTGGCTGTCGTTGTGGCAATGCTAACGAACGTGCGTCCGCTGGGGCGGCCATTTTCATTCATTTCTTACTCAACTATAGCCACAGCGTAATTTCAGACACTCGCCCAAAAATCTCTCAAAAAACTTCCATTCCTTCCATTCCATTCCGACGCCCTTCACCACAAATTTCTACATTAACTCCTCATACTACCCCTTGGGTCTCCCACACAATCACCTTCCTGGTCGGAGTTGCGCGTGCTCCGTCTTGATTCCACCACCAGCCTTAAGCCCACAGCAAAATTGTGAGACGGTCCGGAACATCCTCCTCTCCTCTCACACCTGAACTTGCTTATAAAGGCTCCTAACCATCCTAAATAATGGGCACGAAAGGACGCGAAGTGCCTCGCGTGGTATGCTGCGCAATTCCGATCGTGAGCGCCGCAAACAAGGTGCTTGTCATTACAAGTCGAAAACGCAAAGACGTATGGGTCTGTACGTAGCCATTTCATTCACCCATCCCAATGTCCATGCCACGCGCGTTGGTTCTTGCTGGGACTTTGTTCAGGCAATTTTGTTGCCTTCGCGTCTGACGCATACTTTTATAGTACCAAAAGGGGGCTGGGAGCCCTCAGATGTAATATTGGAGGCAGCTGCCTCGCGGGAAGCCTTAGAAGAAGGTCTCACCCTTGTCCCTCTATCCGTCTTCTCATCTCCTGATGAATGTCCTATCCCATTCCCTTCCATCCTCTTGACTTTCAGCGGGTGTTCGTGGCAAAATTACGCGATACGTGACAACCATCAATTCACCTTCAACAACGTATCACTTTTACGAACTTGAAGTATCGTCTCTAGACAAGGACTGGCTCGAAAGCAAAGAACGAAAAAGAGAATGGGTCGACTACGCCGAAGCATTTCGAAGAGTCGCATGGAAGCCTGAGCTTGCACAGGGGTTGTCCCTATCGTCGTTGGCATCCCAACGGTAGAATCTTGCTTAAACCGAAATCTTCCCCCTTTGGCGCTGCTGCTGTGCGATCTTCAGGTCCCCATGGATCATCGCACTTTAAATTTGCCGAACATGTCGACGCCAACATCGTGTTTTCTTAGATGTCGACGAATCCTAACCGTATACTCTACATTTTTTCTTAACTATACCACGATTTTTCCTTGACCCCACTGCACCCCTCGTCCTTGCATAGTCTGCTCTCCGATGTATCACTTATACTACCATTTCATGGTGCTTTCAACATAGATTCGTGATTCTGCTAAACAGAATTCTCATATATAATCATCTAGATGGTTCACTGTGTGGGTGGAGTTCAGTGTTGCTGTAAGCGGAATCCTTTGTAATTTCGGCAATAATTCGACTGACTTTTTTTTTTTTTCTTCTTTTGTCCTTTCTGGTAGCCCCTTTCCGCCGACAAGTTGTTTATTAGGCCCTGACCCTGCCGCTGTGCTCAAACGATCCAAGTTCCTTATCTTTGCGACTTCCTTTGCACAGAAGACCTGCCAAGGATTAATCAAGTAGGCACCCCCCCACCTAGTACCGTAACACTGACAACGAGCCATATGGTTACTAGGAGACAGTACCTACTCGGTCAGCAATTCTTCGAGGACCACTGGGCCTGAGTCGACTCTTTCATTAGAAGGGCACGCGATGCAGTGCTAACACCGACGTACCAAGGTTGTCTTCTGAAAAATTATTCCTGCGATTACCGGTAGCCACATACTCCGCTGAGACATCGGAAACACGGCTCGCGAATCGCTCAGAGGTCATCAACCTGCGCGCGTGACTAGCCTCGAAAGGTAGGTCGGATGCATTATTGGATCTACGAAGGATTGATGTAGCAACGAGTAATATAATGTATGCCATGTGACACGTCAATGAATATTTGTTCGGGTCACACTTGACTTTCATGGTCTTGAATTCTCGGAGATCATCGAGCCAAGTTGATCATAGTCTAAAATATGTTTCGGATGATCTTCATAAAAACGAATTCAAATCGGGGGCGACGGATGGCCGTGCCTCAGGGATCTTTTGAAATTGCGAGTGAGAAACGCACCCCAGAACAGCAAGTTGGATCCATTTCCAATGTCGACTTCACGTGCAACTTTTCTGTTTCTCAGACGGGAAAACGCGCGTAGAATGCGCAGAATCAATGTTGACGAAGCCTTTAGGTACTGTGCAACTCCCGAATCTTCCCGGTCAATGGAACTGCAGGTAAATTCAACGACTTGGACTTGACACTAGCCACATGATGTTCCCAAACCGGAAAGGGGAAGCCCAGCCACAAGTCTTTGGAAACCCACAAGGCGTCGACTCAGCCCAACCGCCGTCGACAAACTGCACTAACTCCACTTTTACGACTGGTCATCAACCAAACTCTGCTCATACGATGTCGTTGCTGACACCTTCAGAATCTCGTGCATTTCAGACCTTTCTCGATGCTGCTACTTTCCCCGTCGACTGGAGCATGCAGCTGGAGATCTCCCATGAGCACATGCCACCAGCTCGTGGAAGAGAAGCTCTTTCAAAGGCGACGAAAGACCTCATGTTGTTGGACGGGGACAACTGGCGCTTTCCCCCCGGTCCCTACTCAACCAGCGAGCACCCGGCTACCTCGGCACTCAAGCAGCAACAAGTGCAGTCCCATCCACGCACTCTATCGTACTCGGCGAGGCAGAAACGGTCTTTGGATAGCAATCCCGATGAAGCCGCGGTAGCTTATTCGAACGCGCACAGCCAGCTTGCGCAACTTCCCTTCTATCATGTCATCAATTCCACCGCGGATTCCAAGCGAAGTCGTGCAGACCCCAGTTCATATGATCCCAGTCCATCATCGTCGTCTAGGCAATCTCCCGTAGATCTCTTGACATCATCCTCAACGGCGAGGATCCCGTCCTCAGCCAAGCGGTCCCCCCCTCCCGATGCAAAGCCGTCGAACAAGCGGCATCGTCCCTCCACTTCCCAAAGCCTTGCCGATGAGACGCAACTGCCACAGAACAGGGCAGCCTTGTTATCGCCATCCCAAAAAAAGGCAAATCATATCCAATCTGAGCAAAAACGCAGGGCAAACATCCGCAGGGGTTATGATGCCCTTTGCGAAACTGTACCAGCACTCAGAGAGGCCTGCCAAGTGGAAGATGAGCAACAGTTTGAAGAAGGTAAACCCAGGAATCGGCGAAAGGGAAAGGGAAAGGCGAAGAGTGATGATGCAGACAAGGTCGACGGACGGGCAGGACCCAGAAGCGAGAACGTCGTGCTATCGAAAAGTAAGTATCCCCATTCGAAGCTTACGCGTCCTTATCTCATTTTCTAGCAATCGATTATCTACATGAGCTGCTATCAGAGCGGGGGGCTTTGATGCAACGATTGCAGGTCGCTCGCAATGCCTTGCCGGTTAATCATCCCTTACTTCAACTTCGACCAGACGCACCCCTTCCACTGTGGGAGCGGAAATGGTCTGGCGGGCAGAAAGGCACCGATGACGATGACGACGACGATGACGACTAGCAGGTGTGGCGGTTTTATCTCAAGGTGGTGCCGCATGGGTGCATTGGTGTCTGTTTGACACCCAACAAACATAAAGGGTTGAAGGATGTGTTATTATATTTCAGTTAATCATTGGGGTTGTCTATTTCGACTACGTAGTGTATTGAGCCGTAGACGTCGATGAACGTTTTACTTGGTTGCTTGTGTAGATACCTTAGAGTATTAAGCGTAACCTATACTCCGACAGTGTCTGCCCATGTAGATTGTTGACTCGATAATCAAACCTGCAAAATAACACAACAAGATGTCAGAAACCCCTCGAGAATCCCGGAAACGAAAATATCGCTCGGTACGAGCCCACGACGGTGCATACATATTGACCAGATTGATGCCTATGTGCGCAGAGCGGTCCTACCCCTACTTGGGTAAAACGGTCGATCGATGGTCCCGGCGTCTGGGCCAGCTATGTCAAGGGAAAAGAAAAGCAAACTGTGGGTGAACTGTATGATTTATTTGAATCGGTGAGAACCCTCCCTTTGCATTGAGAGCGCATGGGTCAATTATGATCAGCTAGCCGCCGAACTGTGGCCAGTGGAAGGAAAGGATCAAGCCGAGGGACGCCATGCCTTAGACGATGAAGAGGATAACGTAGACTTTGAAGCCCTTGTTGCACAAGAACTTGCTGCCATCAAGCGCCCACGGATAGAAAGGCGGTTCGGTTGGTAGCCAGTGGTTTCGTTGCCTGCCTGCATCTTGACCTCCTCTTTCAAGTAAACTGCCAGACAAATACCCCTTGCGGTAAGAATGACGAGTACACCCAGATGGCAAGCTAATTTTACCCAGTGGTCTTTATTTCTTGTAGGCCCCCAATAGATCCAGTCAAGTTGATCATCACACACGCTCAGAACGTCCGGAAGACGGGTGTGGCACGAACAAAGTACGGATTCCAATGACTCATGGATCATCCGATTACTTCCTTGACACGCAATTAAAAGGTATACGCATAGGCTTATCCCAGTTTCTGGATCTTGTACGGCAAATCTTCCAGAGATACATGCTCTTTGTCGACGTGTATTTGCATCGTTCTTCGTGGAGAACGAGGGGAATACGGACACCTCCCAAGTACACAAGGTGAGCTTGTAGCTTGTATATCATCCATCTTCTCAGCGACGGATCTACTTCCCAGTACAAAATCGAACTGCGAGTGCGGAATCATAGTACATTGACCCGGATGGAAATTATTGAGGAAATAGCGAAATGCATGCCTGGAAACTATGTGGTCGACCTTGACAATCCAGACGTATTTGTCCTCGTCGAGGTTTTCAAGGTGTGTCGTACGGTCATCCTGTGGTGTAAGGGACGACTGAGACACTGGTTTCAGAGTATATGTGGAGTGAGCATTCTGAGGGACTATTACAAACATCACAAATTCAACGTTATGGCGCTGGCCAATGAAAAGAACGCGGTAGATGATTTCAAGCGTGAAGCGGGACGTGTCCAGGGCAAAGAGATTGTCTCGACGTAGGTTGGCACTCAGGTTCAGGCGAAATGTAAATATGTATCTGTATACCTGATGAAATCCTCGAAGCTGCCTCGAGACAAATCTCGTGCAACTTGCAAATTGTAGTTCATGTCCAAAGTTACTTGATTTGGGAGCCGAGTGCCATCCTGTTCGAATTCACGCTGCCACTGCACCAGCAGATTATCCTACAGTATGGCTGATCCAGTGGACTCGATGCTCGATCTTATGCGGCGCCTGCCGCCGAGCCGTGTAGAAGAGAACATCAACTCTCTTATCCGGATCTGCCCTGACTACTCGGACGATCTGCTCGGCAGCGTCGACCAGCCACTCAAAGTTTTGACCGACCGCGCGACCGGACGGGATTATCTTGCCTGCGATTACAACAGAGATGGTGATAGCTATCGGTGAGTAGACTTCGCGGTATCATGGGACTTGATGTGCGCTCCACGACGTCTCGACCGTGTTCTCTTTCCTTTGTCAAAGATGTCGACTCTCGTGCAGCGCAACTGACATATGTTTCTAGATCGCCGTGGTCCAACGAGTACGATCCTCCTCTAGAAGAAGGTACCACTCCGAGTCCAAAACTGCGCAAACTAGAAATCGCGGCCAACGAGGCTTTCGACACATATAGAGAATTGTACGTGTTCTGAATCGCTGTTCTCATATAGATCACCACCCTAGCTACACGCCACAGGTATTACGAAGGGGGAGTCTCTTCTGTTTACCTCTGGGAACTCGAGGATGGCGGATTCGCTGGGGTGGTCCTACTCAAAAAGGGTGGGTATACAACGACTCTTTACACCTCGTCGTGCTTCCGTACCCTCCGCTCCGGGGGTCACGGACGCGTGATACTGACTGATCATCTTCCCAGTGATGAATCCTGCCACCTCAGACGACCCGGTAGGATCATGGGATTCCATACATGTCTTTGAGACGGCCGAGCGTGGAAGGCAAGCTCATTACAAGCTGACGTCCACAGTTATGCTCCGCCTCGTTACGCGACAAACCGAAGATGTTCAGACCCATGTCGTTGCTAGCCAAGAGAAGAAAGCTTCTGATCACGGCTCGAAGTCATCGGGAGAAGTCAGTTTGAGCGGGAGCATGACTCGACAGGTGATTTACTACAATCGGGCTCACACCATTCAATCCCTGTTAACTTGGTGGATATCCCACTATAGACAGAGCAAGACTGGCCTTTGCAGGATTCTTCATCGCACATCACCAATACCGGAAGGATGATCGAGGAGATGGAGATCAAAATGCGTAACCTTCTTCAAGAGGTCTGCTCGCTCCTTCTAATAGAATAATGACTGACGAGATCCCACAGGTGTACTTTGGAAAAACACGTGATATTGTGTACGACCTCCGTAGCGTGGATGATCTAGACAAAGCAAGAAAACAAAGAGAACTACAGAAGGAGCTCGTTGGATTTATCAAGCGGTGAATTTTGATACCTTACAATGGCATGTAATTACTGCGCTGGAAGTTGGCTGGTGGATATATCGCAACAACGATAATGGGTTGAAAGAGACCATATCAACGACCCGCTAGCTGGGCATCAGCAATAGGATTGGCATGGATCGTTACCTAGAAATTGTTCAGCCATCATACCACAGCTACAGGTTATGTCCTACATGGGTGAGTTTGATTTCAGAAAGGGGTCTGTTTTTGTTGGTGACAGGAACACGCTCCATCAAGTCCAAAGTGGAGTCGGTGCCATCGATCACTTTTCCAAAGATTGTGTACTTATTGTCGAGGTGCGGTTGCTTTGCGTAAGTCACGAAAAACTGCGATTTGTTCGTATCGGGGCCAGAATTTGCCATTGCAATCATACCACGGTTGTTGAACTGTTGACAAGGACACAGGTCTCAGCGGAAGTAACATGCTGTGGCGAGCGCCACACCTTGAGCGTGGACCGGATCTCGTCTGCAAAGGGTTTGCCCCATATGCTCTGGCCACCTTTGCCTGAGCCAGACGGGTCACCTGTTTGGGTCATGAATCCCTTGATATTTCTGTGAAATATGCAATTGTCGTAATATCCGGACGCGCAGAGGGCCAGAAAATTCTGCGGCGGAGGGATAAGACACATGAATTGCCGGGATGAGACCACGCACTTCGGCGGCTTTTGGAACAGCCTCGCAGAATACCTCGATCTTGGAATAAATGGTAGACACGTTCTGGTGAATTCTGGTTGAACGTACCTTGAGGTCGCCATGGGACGTATGGAGCGAGACGGACTAACGGAGGTGAGTATATGCGCGATGTTGGCGGATCGGAGAGAACCTACCATGGTGTGACAGGTGTCACGCGTGACTCGCTCACTGTGGCCTCGGATTTACTTGACAGCGGCTTGACAGTACAAGACGCGATACACATTGACCGACTCTCGCGCGACCTTTTTTATCTCGTACCACCACCACGATGATACGAACATCCTCCATCCGCAGCCAGGATGATCCCCTTTCCATCGCCCTCCGCCCCCCGCCATCAGAGACAGAGACCGACCGCCAAGTACGTCTCCAGCGAGAAGCGGAGGCTCGTCGTATATCTGAGCAAATCGATGAAGAACTCAGAAATGAGCGCGAGAAGCTGAAAAAGTACAAGGGTGACGTTAAGGTGACAATTATCATGCATGTATGCTTTATCCGCAGCGCGTCTGATCTTGTCTTGTCCCCAAGTTGCTACTCTTGGGCCAGGCAGAGTCGGGCAAGTCGACCCTGCAGAAACAATTCCAACTCATGTATAGCCCTGCTTCGCTCGAGAGTGAGCGTATGTCCTGGAGGACTGTTATATATTTCAACATTGTCCGTTCTATCAAAAAAATCCTCGGTACACTGGAGGTTTGGGATGACATGGATGACGGTTCCGACTCCCAAAGCACGATGGAACGCCAGGAACTCAGTCAAGATGAACCTCTTTTAGTTGGGACAACCCGCACCAGCTTCGTGGATTTCCATCTTGGCGCATTCTCTGCGGATCTGGAACCTCCAAGTCCCTCCGCTCTGAGCCCTACGAAATCCTCCGTACCCGATTTGCGCCACCGCCTTCGGGACATCGTAAATATTGAGCCCCATTTGGCTGACCGCCTCACCGGCGGCGTCTCCGTGTCAGGGTCTGGAAAAGGAGAAGTTTACGTTCGCAGCGGCTGGCAGGCGAGAACTATTCACGCAGGCCAGAAACTCATTGGAAGACGATCCAAACGAGTTGAGATGGAAAACGCGGAACAGCTCGTTGAGCGTCCCGGTTCAGTTACGTCGTCCAATGTCAACCCAGACACTCTGGTCGACGAGGTTGCTACCATGTTGGACCAGTCACGGGAGGACATAATGACTCTTTGGGAACACCCCGTTGTTCGTGCTTTGATTGCAAATAGGAAATTGAAGCTCGACGAGTGGTCGGAATTGTAAGTGAGCGCATATATGCACATATTTTACTCACGATTCATCTCCGTAGCTTCCTGAATAATATTGCCCGCATCTCCGCTCGGGAATATATTCCGTCGACAGGTCAGCCCCTTAATGAACTGATTTATACCATTATTGGCTAACGTGCTCCAGATGACATCCTTCATGCCCGTATCCAGACGATGGGTGTTGCTGAACATATATTTGATGTCGACATCCACGGAAAAAGCGTATCATGGCACCTCTTTGACGTTGGCGGCGCCAGGGGACAGCGTCATACGTGGGTGCCATATTTTGATGACGCAAATGCCATCATATTTGTTAGCCCGATCAGTGCTTTCGATCAAGTACGTCCTCCATAACGAGTGCATGCCTAAATCGATTTCATGTCCTGGATATAGTACCTTGAAGAAGACCCCCGTACAAACCGCATTGATGATTCCTTGCAGCTCTTTACCCAAATCTGTTCCAATCAGCTCCTCAAAAGAGTACACCTAGTTTTGTTCCTTAGTACGTGTCATTGTGCGCGTTCTAAAAATGGGTACCAAACAAATAATTTTTTTCATAGATAAGACTGATATCCTAAGAAAAAAGCTCGGGCAAGGCCTGCAGGTCTCCAAATAGCAAGTACCCGCAGTCTTATTTTTATTCCATCATCTCACATAGGTTCAAGTATCCTGTCATACGGCGATCGTCCTAACGACTACGAATCTGTCGTACAATACTTCCGTGCACACTTTTTGCAAGTCCATAGGAGAAATAATGAGAACCGTCGGGTGTTGTACACCCACTTGACTAATGTTACGGTTAGCGTTTTCTTTGTCCAAGACAAGTTGCATTACATTGATGCATGACCATGCCAGGACACAAAAGCTACGCAGAGCATCATCGGTAACGGTACGTACGCAGCTAGTCAACAGCGATTCATCCGTGCTCATGGAAGTCGTGCAGTGCGGGACTCCATATTCCGGGGTTACCTACAATCTGCCGCCTTGGTCTGATTCGCTTCCTCTTTCGCTTTCCACTCGTCTTGTCAAGTCTGTGTTTCTTGTGTTCGTAAGACATTCCGTTGGCATGGATCACTGCCATTCCGCCGTTTGCCTCGTGCATTCAAACGTTCGTTCATGCTTGCATTTCCGTTCTATTCCCACCCTTTTCGGTCAAATCGGTTACTGCATTGCACTTGTTCATATTATTACTGTAATTGCCTTGCTCCAAGTGTGTGTTGTACCTAAGTACGCCGGCAACTTACTACGGTGGCTTTATTCGGTCTCCTGTGGTGGTGTGCTTCCTGTGCTTTGTATATGACATGGTCCCTAGTCCCTGCTGCCCCCCAACCCCACTTGCTTTATCATTCAAATCCCCAGGTGTCAGTACGTGGGTCGATATATCTTCAGCCCGACGAGATCAATCCAACACTTGATCATCTCGTCGCCGAGTCATGCAGAGTGATCACGAGCTCAAGGTCACATTCTTTCCCCCACTCCATCATCAACGCAGAATATGGATACTAGACATCCTCCGACGTGAGCGACTCACAGAGGTTCGTCAAATGCTCCAGGCTGTGTCTACATCTCGAGCGCTATCGCTCATACAAACATACAGATCGTAGACATTGGATGTGGCGAGGGTCCTCTCCTCGCATCACTTTGCCAGCCTGCCCCCTGGCTGGGACCGAGTCACTTTCAAGACGACGATCATGAGCTAGCCTCGCTCTTCTGGAACGTGGGCCTCAACGATCACGATACCCCCGATCTGCATACTACACGCGTTGCAGGACTTGACATCTCATCCACCCAACTAGAGATTGCCGCTCGATACACATCTCCGGCGTCGGTCAACCCTCTGTATACGCGTTGGGAGCCCCTAGATGTCGAGCTATGGAAAGGTAGCGTTGATACGATCAATCCAGCGTTCGTCAACGCACAGTGCATCATCGCCAGTGAACTGTAAGCGCTCGTCCGCGTCGTACTGTTCTGTCTTCACTCGGTGTATGCGCAGGATCGAGCACCTGACAGACGATATCCTCGTTCAAGTTGCCCCTGTTGTACTTGGCGTATACCAACCACGCATGTTCCTCGTCACAACACCGTCCTACTCGTTCAACCAACGTTGGTCCCCACCGGGAGCCGCGGACCCAATGGGGTATCTCGACCCGACGGGTCGCACCAACCGCGTATTCCGACATCCCGACCACAAATTCGAATGGACCGTTGACGAGTTTGTGCAGTGGTGCAAGAGTATCGCGCACCAGTGGGGATACACGGTAGAGACTGCAACCATAGGGCTTTCCAAAGAGCAGGATCCTTGGGGTCGGGATGATGTCTTGGGTGGCGCTACTCAGGTTGCGTCATTCAGGCGGTTGGACAGCCGTTTCTCAAAGGCGGCGAGGGAACATGGAACGCGGGACGTTCGTTGTGTGGTCAAGGAACCCCATATGTTGATGGCAACACATCGACACGAAGCGCACCCATGCGCGGGATACCCATCAGGCTGGAAGCAGATTGAGGAAGCAGTACTCCTCAAATTTCAACAATGGCGGGAAAGAAGCCTCGCGATCCAGGAACTCTGGTTTGCGGATAACCTACCCATTCTGTGTGGTGGATCTATAGAGGTGATGCTCAACGCTGTAGAACAAAGCACTGAGCTAGAGTTAGAAAAAATCGCGGGCCAGCCACGCGCGAACTGGAAGATTCAGCTAGTTGGGAGGCTTATTGATCAGATTCCCGAACAAATCACACCGATGGCGAGCAGCGACATAATGTGCGAGGATGATGAACTGGATTGTGATGTAGGAGAAAACTCATTCGACTCTGGAGTGCACATGGGTATGACCTCTGATGGTACTGCATGGTGCCGTGAAGATACTAGCTGGACTCAAAGCGGGTTCACAAATTGGAACGAAGGCACCATCCGCTCAGAGTGGGAAGGAGAGCCATGACTTGGAGTGGATCTTTGGAAACGGATCCAAATTAGTATCTACCTTGTGTACATAGAACTGGGGGTGTGTCAGAATAAACTGGGGAAAAAAGCATCTAACTGACTGGTATTAAAGCTATGAGCAGTTACCGAGCATCGGTACTCGTCAGACCTCCAGCACGGACCTAGAAGGCGCTGTGCATCCATTTCAGTGAGTTGGGGGGACGTGATGTGGTGACATTTTATACTAACCAATGAGAGGATGCAACTGTGCCATGTAGGTGATCATCCACATAAGATAGCAAGATGCAAGTGTGAGCAAAATGGCGGTTCGAATAGTTCTGGATTGGAGGCACGCTTAGCTGCTGGATATCCATCCAATGGCAGGCTTCCACTCACGTTTGCTGGGGCCCTTTGGGGACGAACAAGTAACCGCAAGCCATTAACCCCAAGATAACGACGAGAATAAAGACGACGGGAAACATGGAGGCCATGTTGCTGCAAAGTTGGACGAGTGTCCTTGTAGTCTCCGGTCAAGTGGTTTCGAATCACGTGACAAGCATCTTTGTATTAACTCAAAGCGACAGAGTAGTATGTAACTGCAGACAAGACTAATTAATCCAATGCCCGACGTCTATAGGAAATATTCCGCGGTTTCAGGGGCATCGTGATCATGGTCTAGATAGAGAAAAGCTGAATGGAATCACAACAACAAAAAACGAAGGCACACATACATGATAGTTGTGCTCAGGGAGCGGTTGATCTAACCGGATCTCTACTTGGCGCAACAAGGTTGAAATGACGGTTCCCAGTTGCAAGTATGCGAACTTGACAAGAGAAAAATAAGCCGATATTAAGCAAAATATGTCCATAACTTACCTGCTCGCCAATACACCGGTGACGGCCAGCACCAAATGGTTGGTAAGGACTTTCTGTACCCTTGCTTACAGCACCAAATCCATAATCGATCTTCTCGCCATTTTCATCCACGTATGCATTGAAAGCCTGAGCCGCAACACCCTCAGGATCACTCCATCGAGTTGGGTTCCAAGCCTTTGCATTGAACCATATTTGCGGATCAACCTGGCTGACAGACGGAGAAGCAAGAACATAGTACCCGCGAGGAACAACATAGGTACCATCCTTTGAAGGAGCAGCGAGAGTCGGGGGGATAGGAACATCAGAACGAACATAGCGCATAATACTGTGAATCGGTGGGTGGAGGCGGAGCGTCTCCCGAATAACTGAGTCCAAAACAGGCAATTCACGAAGCTCCTCGTAGGTCATACTCCGGAATGTACCATCAGGATTACCGAAATATTTCACTTGTTCTTGATAGAGTGCCTCCCTGCACAAGGCAATATATAAAAGGCTCTAGGTAAATCAAGAGTGTACTCACTGTACTTGCTGGTCGTTTGCGAGGTGAAGCAGAGTCCAAGAGCCACTGGCTGAACTTGTATGTTGGCCCGCCATGAGAACAGCAATCAAAATATGGGCGATTTCGTGGTTTGGAAGCTCTCTGCCGTCCCGATACTTTTGAGTGATGAGGGCCGAAATCAGGTCTTGCCCATCCTGTCGTATGTGAGTGCAAAATAGGGCACAGCCGGGGTCTGGGCTCACGTCACCAATTTCCTTGCGTTTCCGGACGATGTCGACATAGAATGCACTCATTTTCTTGTGAGCTTCGTCCCGTTTGCGGTAACTCTCCAAAGGAAGGTTGGGGAAGAGGAAATTCAGCGGCGTGAATCCACCATCCAAATCATGGAACAAATCTGAGAATGACTTGTCCAAGTTTGCGCGAACCTCGCTACCTTGAAGTGTCCGTGAGGCAGTCAAAATCGTGATTTGCGAAGCAATATCCGTAGCATCAAAACATCCCCATTCATTGACATCGTTCTGATAGCTTGAGAATGCCGAATCCGTCTTCATAAAGTTGTTGACCTCGTCTTCAATCATACCGACATAGGCACGGAAGTTTTCAGTTGAAAGACCGACTTTAACAAACTTTTTTTGCTCCATAAACAGCTCGTTGGGAACGTCGTAGACAACATCTTTCCCAAAAACAGGGGTCGTGAGATGCTAGGGGACAGTAAGTCGCCGAAAAGACATCACAAAAACTAGCTCACCTTGTAAGCATCCTCCGCTGAAAAGGCCGTGGATTTGCCACCGAGGACAAAGTTGTTGCCCTTGGCACCGAGCGCGACAGTAACGTTACGGCCCAACAAGACGAACGTGAAGACATCCCCATACTGAAAACACGACTGAACAGAGAGCTAGCATGAGAGTGGGGCACGGCGTACCTTTTCTTTGCATCGAGCAAAGAAGTTCAATGGATCATTACCATATGCAATAGCAGAGCCAAGGATGGGTACAATGTGGAACACCTCCGGGGGCAGCGAGGGGTCACGAGGAAGAACCTGCAAACGTGTCAATGTAGTTCAAGTTCAGCATGCAGTATCGAATGCATACCAGCTGCCTAAGAACGTTCAAGACGATGGCAATGAAGGGTGAACAGACGACGGCGAGGAGAATAGCGCGTCCTGGTGAGTTTGTGACATAGTTGTGCGTGAAGTCTAGCACAGTAGCCACGTAGCCCGCGACGGGCAGCGTACTGTTGACCGACATTTGAGAACGAAAACTCACTGACAAGCGAGGGTCGCGAAGACAGCTAGTTATTGCTTTCTATTATTGCTTAGTCAGCAGCTTGTTTTAATAAATGAAATCAGGCCATCTAGTATGGTGTCACATCTACTAAACCACAGTGAATCAGGCCATCCGAAAAAACCTGTCGAGTGTGCACCGAGAACAAGCTACAATTAGACCACTGTTATTATTCAATAAAATATGGTCAACTCTCTCTAAATGATAGGTGGAGTTGTGGTTGTGGACCCAGTTCAACACCCTTTATGCCAACCCGAACAACGTCACCAACTCCCAACACCTCACTCGACGGCGCGGGCAATGATCCAAACACCCCAAGCGCGGGTATGTGACAAACAAATGAGCTAGCCGTTCCATTTCCGTCCCGACGCGCACCAGAAACAGTGGCTTTTAGGAATCTTAACGGATCGTGGCGGCCAGTCGCTGGATCGGGGTCTTCCATGAAGCGTTTGATATACAAGTGGGACCAGAAGTCAGCATGGAGTCTCTCCGCCCGCTTGGACTCCTTTTCCTTTTTCTTGATCTCAGGTGCATAATCCTCCAACCATGCTGGTGAGAACAGCGATGTATTTGTCCCAGGGTTTAACAGCGCGTGCTTGATCTGCCAATGCGCGACGAGGTCATTGTATCGTCGCAGAGGCGACGTGACACGGATATAGCCTTCGCGATCCGGAACTCCCATGCTCCAATGCATTGCAGGCTCAAGCGTGTGCTCCACTGGGGGAATAAATAACTTGGATTTCTGTACGGCGTAGAAATCCACGTAGCCATCTGAGTCCTGCATTGCCAGAAGCTTCTGAACAGCTTGAGGGTCCTCAAGACACACAGGTGGTTTGGACGTTCTTCTCAGCATTGGGACACTGCGTTCGCAAGACCAACGAGAAGCTACGCGACACGCTGCTTTCATGCATTCCGAGACGACCATTCGCGCGCCAGAACTTTGCATTTGCTGCCCTACAACCTCATAACCTAAGGATGGGAAACCGCGAAAGCGATAGGGGTCAGGACAATTCAGGGAGGTACCAATCAAAGGTTTAGGACTGATGGTAACCCTGGCTTTAGGCAGGGAGGTATAGAAACATTTGCTGGAGGCCAGATTCCGTTGCCTGTGCCGCGAAATTGCATCGGTGATGAAGCGCAGGTTGTTGATGTGCTCGGCACTCAGGCTCGATGCAGGGAAAGTGGGAGAATGACCCGGAGAATCGAAGGGGCGCAATGATTCATAGCCCCCGTCCAACCCGAGCAGGCGATCTACATTGTCGTAATCCACTGTGACGACGTTGCGGACCAATGCCGCTCGGACCGTATAGTCTACCATGTCACCCATGGCATCAAGTTTGAAGCTAAAAGTAAGCGTACGCTCTGGGCGGCCAGCGCGAGAGTTTGCACCCAAACTCATACTCGATAGTGTCAAAGACTTGGGAAGCATGGGCCATGTCCTGTGGGCGAAATATGATGTGAACCCCATTTTGCGCGCATCTTGTGCGAAGATGTGCGTGGGAGGTATAACGGCAGTGGGATCTGCAACATGGACATGTATCCATGCCGCACCAGGTTCGGAGGGTATGGGCTCGATCGACACGCCATCGTCTAGCTCTTCAGCGCCAACATCGTCGATAACATAGGCGGGCATATCGCCAAAGTCATACCGCAGATGCTCAACCGGATCGCGGAGGTAAAGATCCTCAGGACCGAGAGGTGTGTTGATTTGCGAGTTAGCCCCCGTCATCTTGGCGAGATTCCTTTCGACTATCTGATTCTGGGCAATGACCTTTGCTGACCTCTCTTCTGGGGCGTGATCCAGATCAAGTTCCGACCACCTTGATACCAAGTCATCCCACGGCGCCAAATGACCCAAATCGACCAAGACTTGATATAGAACCGCAGTGTCGATTACTTCCGCAGCTTCTAATTTCTTGAGGATAGTGGTCACAACGGGGGAATAGGGGTCGGCACGAATGTGGCGACGACGGTGAAGGGAGTGATGCAGGACATCAATGATCAAACGGTCCTCTTGTGTATACCGGACATCCGTATTCGGTTCCTGAGTGGGGGGCTTGTTCCGGGACTCCACAAAGCGTTTTCTATTGGCAGCCATGATCACCCGGGCTTTGGATACAAATGAATCGATGGCAGGACTCGACTGGTGGATCAGGTCTGTGACGGCAACCAGTTTATTGACGTGAGACTGCGGGCGGACGGTCCACACCTGGACCGAACGATGGGAAGTGAACTGTGGGACGAACTCTAGCGTGTGGTTCATGAGGTAACGATGCGTCGCCAGTGAGTTATAACAGTCTATGTTTTGCGGGTCAGATATGATTTCTGCGGCTTGGGGAACAGTGACGGTTGACCATTCGTTGGGATTTTGAGACCTGACGAGAGAATAAAGGGCGATATTCCTACTGCCGATGGCACAATAGGACCTAGCAACCCGATGCTCGATATCCCGAAGCCGTCTAAGAATCTCCACACGTGCGCTGATCTCTGTCCTCTTAGTGGGCGACAAAGAGATGCCAGCCCTTGCAGCGAGATCACGGGGGACCATTTGAGGAATTTCGAAGAAGATGTCGGTGACGAAGTGGGTGAGTACATCTCCAGAGAGGGAAAGAGAGAGGATGTAGTTGCGATTATCGACCAAGGCGTGACCAAGGACGATTCCTGACGCCGAGGTCAAACCCCTGAGACACAGTCAGTGAACCATGTGAGATGGATTGCGTTCGTCACATGCCTGCGAATGTCGACATATGTACCAAGGGACGGAATATCACTTGCTTGGGATTCGTCCGTCTCGTTTAGTTCCAGGCCAGTGTCTACTGCTGCATCCTGCCATGCAGCCAATTGCTTCGTTGGCGGTCTGCGGGGGCTTCCATTTCGAACGTCTTTCTCGAGCCGCTTTTCTTCTCCTCTCAGCGACTTCTTGTGTTTCCATCCAGATGTGGGTAGCACTTGAGACCTGGAAGCCGCACTGAGAAGCTGCTCCGTGATTTTCGTGACGTGTTTCAATTCGTCAGAAGAACGGGTATGTACAGAACCTGAAGAGACGAGGCTATCAGACTTTTGAGATGGATATGAGATTGTTCTTGTTTGTTGATGGAGACATTTCTCGAGGATATGGCTCGGTTTGATTCCGAGTAGTCGAGTCCCCCGGCAATGCATGAACGGAAAGAAAATGCGAGCCGGTGGCGATGCAACCTAGATTCCGAGTACTCACCGTCACTTCAAAACCCGATGTTCAAACGGGTGGAAAGAAAACGCAAGAGGCGAGAGGAAGATGAAGAACTTGGTCTGGACCAAGATATGAAGGGAATGATAGGCCTGAATGACACGGACTCCGACGAGTCTGATTCAGACTTGGAGCGTGAAAGTGCTCAATTGGATGACTCGGACGCCGGCATTGGCGAAGATCTGGGCCAGGAAGAGGATGCAGTCTCGGAGGACGAAGATGTCGACAATGGCCCTCCGATATCGGTTGCTGAGGCTTTGAAAGACCCGATCTACCTCGTCTCCTTCGACCCCACTATCCATGGGTGCGTGTTATGCAAGGGAAAGCTCATAAAGAATACAGGAATGGCTACTGCACATAATAATGCAAATGTGTGTACTGCAGCAAGACTTGATGTTATTGCTGAGCCTTGATTCATGTAGGCTCACAAGCGACGGCTCGAGCACTTCAGACTGCTTTCTACTGATGTAGACCCACGCAGCAGTGCCTGGGAGCTCGTCAAAGCAATCCGTTCCACAACTAACGTGCAAGAGGCTGGGTTACGGGAGTTGTCAAAGAGAGCTTTGAAGCGTGTAGGAACCCCATTCTTCGCAAGCGTAGAATTCTGACAGGCTATCTCGCAGCAAGTCAAACAAGTAACCTTACGCGACAAGAGGAAACGTCACAAAGAATTGAAGGCGAAAGCGATCTCAAGAAAGGCGTCAAAAAAGCTGTCGACAGTCGATGAAACAAGACCCGCACCATCCGCGGCGAACTTACGGAGCTCAGCAGAATCGCAGGTTCAGCCAGGAAAAACCAGGAAGAAGAAAAAATTGGAAAGTCATACCACTACCAGCACGATCACGGAGAGTGGGGACTTGTCAGCAAAATCAGCTTCGCCTATGAAAGCTTCAAGTGACAATAAAAAACTGGCCCATAAATCTAAGACCAAAAGTACAAGGAAAACCAACAAACTATCATAATATAGTGGGTGTCCGACCTGTGAGGCATGTATATTGGATAGATGACCCCTGTAAAAAATAGGGAAGTCCTTGAGGATTGGCTACCGTGAATGCTGATTTACATCAAGGATTGCAATACCCTGTCGGTTGATTCGATGACCTACAATTACGTTCGTTCGGGTTCTCAAAGTCAATTGACGTATGTACATACCTGATGGATACTGGGCCGTTCTTTGGGGTTCGCCTTCAGCATACTATCGATCAAGTCCCTCAACCCTTGAGAATAGACCGAGCTTGGATGCTTATATTGTGCGTTCAGAACAGCCATGGCGATAGATCCGCCCTGCTCCGTGGTCTGGATGTTCTCAAAAGGAGAATGCGAATATGCCATTGCAAACAATGTGCAACCGAGTGACTGGTAAAATGAGCACATCACGAAATTTGTGAGGGACAGAGCC
This sequence comes from Xerocomus brunneocitrinus, assembly GCA_038093375.1. NCBI lineage: Eukaryota > Fungi > Basidiomycota > Agaricomycetes > Boletales > Boletaceae > Xerocomus > Xerocomus brunneocitrinus. The sequence continues at coordinate 7,888 of JBBPSB010000017.1, read as the reverse complement.
TCACCCAGATATCGACTTTTTCGTCCAGGCTTACGCCTGTTTTGACATCGAAAAGCTCCGGTGCTCTGTAAGCCATGGTACTTTGCTCTGCGGCAATATCCTGCAGTGCCAGCGATGAAATCCCGTAGCAAATTCAACTAGATGCCTCACCTGTTGCAGCAGCGCTTGCGATCTAGTTTCGATACGGATTCTAGCTTTCATTGTACTACCAAAGTCCATAAGTATCGGCGTCATGCCGTCGTCCGCAATCATGACGTTCCTAATCCCAAGGTTCCTGAGTCAACGGGATGGCAGAATTACTTGAGGGCTTACCCAGGTTTGATATCTCTATGAGCATATGGTACAAGTTCATTCTTCCCAGGCTCCGGATTTCCATTTTGCGGGTCTGGTATTTTAGAATCATCATCATCATCGAACACGTCGTCCTCTACATCCACCCGATGCTTCTTGACAAGGGGTACATTAACGGACGAGTCACCGTTACCCTCGGGATGTGACAGCAACTCGTCGGCTTCTTCGTCGTCAGAGTGATGATCGTTCAGATGTGAGGTAGAGGGCCCCGAGTGCCGGGAATATGATGGATGGGGTCGTGTTTGCGAGCCAGACGCCGTGTGGTAATCGTGTAGGGCACGAACAGCTTCACATGTACCCCTGAAGATGCGGACCATATCTCTTTCTGAGAAGTGCTTCCCGTTTACAATGTTCGTGTTGATGGCGTCTTGAACGTTTCCACGCTATTGTGCGTTAGAGAAAGAAAGTGGGATCCAGTACAGACGGACCTTGTACAGCGGTAAAAAGAGGTACACAATCTGACCTTCACCTTCGGGGTCTTGGACAACCGCGGAGTCCTGGTAGAATTTTACTCAAGTAGCCTGGGCATTGATTGTGGAGAGAACCCACCAGTATGCGTATAATATTTGGATGTCTGAGGTCACATCAGTATTGAAAATTATGTGCAAGAGTCACATGGATACTCACTTGAAACGCCGGTACGCCTCGACCTCCCGCATGGCTTCCCTTACACTATCTGAACCAGTGGGACATCTTATTTTTTTGAGGGCAAATTGTCTCTGAACAGAGGTACGTCAAGAGAGCGAATGGCTGCAAACAAATGCTTACTCCGCTCGTTTCGTCCTGAGCGAGGTAGACGAACGAGAATCCGCCTTCGCCCAGGACTTTGATGATATTGACTGTCGGAGAGGGACATCAGAGACACAGAGCGACGAATAAAATCAGAACACATTTCTGACAACGTGATTAGTGTATACTGACATGTTCGACCATTAATTTTAATCTTCGCAGATTGCTGGCAGAGACACGAAGAAAGTGCCCAAAGTGCATCTTTGACCTGATCTTTCAAGGTGTCAAGAGCACTTGAAAGGTAAGTCAGAGCCATATTCTGAGTCGAAAAATGCCTCGACCGTTGCTCGGTATTTAGTGTTGAGCTCCCTAGCGGGTTGGGAACAGCTGGAACGCGTCGAAAGGAACCTTAGCCTGCATAGCCACCAATGGCAGTACTCATTGCCTCATCCAACTGAGTTGAAGATCACCCACTGGTGCGCTATGTTAGGCAAGGACAATCCAGGTCCAATATTGGGCACGCGCAAACACCCGGCCCCGTGGACAATGTTGGTACGAACAAAGTGTCTAAGCAAGCACCGAAATATGCTATCCAATAATTCCTGATACTAGTTCCAGTACGCGCACGACCGGATTGAACAGGCGATACTTGGCTTCATTAAATTCCCAAGGAACTTGCATCGGACTTGACCGCGTCCAACGCGCCATTCGCGTTTGCGTTCAGTACCCAAAAGACAACACAAGGCGGGTGGTGGATTAGTGATCCCGTTGGCTAAGGGTCTCCGAAGGACGATTGAGACGAATACCGAAGTACACGGAAGACAGAGATACCGTACGGACGGCGCAGATGCGATCCTGGGCGAAATAAACAGGTGCGACGACTAGAAGACGACTATACCTAAGCAGTCGATCATGTCCACTCGACTGGACCAGGGTATGATGACGTTGTGCCGCCAGAGCTGAAACGGCGCCCTTGTCTCGCTGGTTCTCGTCCCCAGGGATATCTGCACTTTTGTGTATACCCCCGCTGAGCTGCCTCCGTTCGACGTGGCAGGGTCTTGCGCTGATTCAAGGGAGACTGCTCTCACCCAACCCCCGCGTGCAGAACATGCACGTCCTCGCACCACCTCCAACGGTGGCCCTCTGTGCCCTCGTCAAAGGCGGAACTGCAGATCTGGGGGATGCTCAATTTCCGAGAGGACGATCAAGGCTGGATTGCGGCTTTCGACAAGGGACGCGTGCTGTTGACAGACAGACTGATGATATCGTCCTTTTCGCGCTCTCACAAACCTCAAACCAAAATTTAAGGCAGATCCCCGTACCAACAAGTATCACACACAAGCCCGCAGTGTCACTGACTAGGACTGTCCATGCGAATAACGTCCGTTTTCAACACCTTGGCTAGGGAAAACAGATAAGTAACCAAGAATGCAATAACAACGCGTCTGTATCGACATGACGAATAAGAGTACATACCAAGAACACAATGACACAAGCTCGAATGACAAGTGTGTGAAGGACAAAAGTCACGGAGCGGTAGAGAAAACTCATGGAGAAAAAAAGATATAGTTTCGTGAAAGCATCAAAGCACGTCCAGCACGCGTACTCCCTGTATCAACTCGTCCAACATCGCCGGCGTGATCTCCTCTACCTGGACCGTGATCAGACTCTCGGCAGCGACCCTCCTGTATTCTTCCACGTTTCGGCGGGCGGGCGTGAGTAAGAGCGCGCCAAATGGTCGCCTCAGTCGAGCGAGGAATTGGTAGATACGCATCTGCTTGTCCATTGGAAACACAGTCGGAGGAGCTGAGAGTGATGCAGCGTCCCGGGAGGATGTGATAAGTCGTCCGCCAAACGTTCGCCCAAGGTGATCAATGAGGCGTGCCGTACGCGTTTTCCGGGTCGTGGATGTAATGTTGGATGGGCGAGGGAAGGAAGGCAATTCACCTAGCCCAGATGACTGGTCATCCCTTTCCTGAATTGTTGTCTCTGTTACATTTCCAAGTTGTCGATCGAGAAGAAAGTCGATCCAAGGGTGAACAAGATATAGAGAATCCAGTTGGGAGAGATCTTGCTTAGTCTTGATCTCCACAACCCCAAGCGTAGCAGCCTGTACACGAAAAACACGTTCCAATTCTGAAACATTCTGAATGGTTGACAGATGCTCCATCTTGAAAGTAAGGCATGGAAGCTTTATCCGTTGGCCTACAAAGAACGGTATGGGGAGCGCATTCAGTTGGTCATATAACTTTGTGACCAAGGTAACGTTAGGGGAAAAGGCACGCAACCCGGCAGTGGTCGTTCCCATCTCGGCATTGGCAATGGCTGGCGGAATATACGAGGTTGGAGGTTGACTGAACACTGCGACATTGGCCAGAAGACAGCTGTTGAAACTGCCAGATTTCCCACTCCATGCAAGGATGCTCGTATCCCCCGAGCTCATGAGTAGTTGAGACAACAGTCGTCCCAGGGCCTTGTCTCCCTCGCCATATATGACTGGTAAGGACATTGAAAGAATTCCAAGTAACGAGTAAGCGGTATCCTCAAACCGTGTCGTCTGTCGTGTGGAGGCCAGACGAAGCTTCTGCCGAGATACCTGTTGCCTGCTCCATCTCCGAGATGATCTCGGGTGACTCCTTGTGGTTGTAGATGGTGAGACCCAAGTATGGTGTCCAATCCTTGGTGTAGATCCGGACCACCTTCGACGCGAGATATTCCTGCAATGTCCACCCACGCGAGTCCCATATGCTCATCGTCAGAGCGCCAAGCTCCGCTAGTTGGTCATCATCACAGAGGAAGAAGATCGTCATCGCAGACCCCTCATACCACTTGAACATGCTAACGAGTGCTTTTTGGAGTACGAAATGATCCCCTTTGTCGATACAGCATGTATCGCTCCATGCCCAGTTGAATCCCTCCTCTCGTACGATCTTGCAAAACATTTGAAGCTTCTCGTAAGTGGGAAACGCTTCGAGGTCCACAATTTTGATGACCTTTTCGTACAGAGGTTCATTGCCCTCCCATGTGTGCGAGAACGGTAGAATTCCCCAACCACTTGTTCGATACGAGCATGGTCGATGTGTGTGGTCATGGATAAGACGAGCTCCACGAAGACGGACGTTGATTCAAATGCAGCAGCTTGCTCTGATTTGTTGCACAAACGACCAGATAAGGCGTTGATGAGCACCAATGGCGAATCATGAATGGCATTCTTGATAGATGCACGAATCGCTTTCTTCGTCTGTTCTGGTCGAACCTAGTGGCGAGATCGCTCTACAAGGGGATATCAGCGCAAGAATATCGGTATGATGTGATTACCCTCACCACGGATATCTGGATCAGATAATTCTGACATCTTCGAGAGCATTGTCTCGAATGCGTCTGTTGCGTCATCATGGTGTCCCATACCAAGTAGCGCTGCGTACTTTCTCTCGTAACCCGATGGAGAGGATGAATCAAGCTTGATCACCTGAACAGTGCCCATTAGCATGGACGAACTTGAACAACTTGAAAATAAACTACTTCATTTGCGTCGTTCAAAGCATCCTTCCACTTTCCTATCTCTGCGCGTGCCCTGCTTCGCTTAACCAGGTGTTGCAGGGTAGGAGGATTTAGCAAGAGTGCAACAGTATACAGTGAGATGGCCTCGTCATATTGTTTAGCATTCACGGCACTATCCCCGAGATCTTCTGGTTTGCCGCGGCAACGATATTTAAAGTCTGATAGAGGACGGTCACGTCAGTGTCGCAGTTATTGGAAGGGTAGGTAGAACATTAGCTCACCAGAAACCCACGTCTTGATGGGCTCGGTCATGTTGATCTCTTGATCCACCATGCGCAATATAGACTCGCCAGCCTCCTTCATGGAACCCACTGCGAAGAGGGCTTCACAAAGGCGTTGCTGGATTGTGACCGAAATATCATCAAATTTCCATCCAGAGATCTGGAGGAAATCATGATCGATTTCGATACATAGCGAGAGAATTGGAGATATACCAATGAGACTATCAGCGGTGGTTGACGAGTGCGGTTACCCAGTTTAATTCGCGCGTCTTGAAACGACTGAATCGCACGCTCGTAGTTGTTGCTCTCCATATGCAAGTTCCCGTAGAGAAGGTGCATATATGCCTATTGGAAACATCAGTAGTGACGCTACTGGACATAAAGACATATTTCACGTACCTGGGCTACATATAACGCTGGGTCCACCCACGCGTCAGTAATGAGGTCATCCATGCATGATATCGCATCGACATGCTCTCCGGTCATGGAGAGGACAACAGCCTGAAAAGGGAAAAAGTTAAAGAGGACTAGGGTTGGGCGGACTCACGTACCTTGATGAGAAGAAGAAGGGTACCATACTCTGAATGAAAATGCTGAACTCAATGTCGCACACCCGAAATCCGTTGTGCTTTTCCCCCTTGCCAATGAGAGCCACACACTTTGCAATGTAACCGATGACGGATCCCTGGATTTTGACGGACTTGGTGTAACATAGTGTCAGCGTCTACCTATGGGAGGAAAGAGCAACAAGCACCTCCTCGGCGTCGACGAGTGCTGCGTCCCACTGTCCCAAGCGTTCCCGAACAAGAGCTCGATTAGCGAGTACATGATGGGCCCTATTCTCCGACGTCGGGATTGCCGCGGATAGTTTAAATGCTTCTGCATCCGTGACTTGACCGTGTTTCCATGCATTGAGTGCAGCGCTGTCGATATGAAGTTGTGGCTCCTGGAATGTGAGGTGACACTGAGATGTAGTACATATGGATTGTAGACAGGACACGAAACGTACCGAGACGGAAGGGAACATGACAGATAGGTCTTTTAAGATGATTTTTCTCCCACCAACAATTGCAAGGAGTTGGCCGTCTGAAAAGCATGTGATTGATTGTATGTTGTAGGTGTGTGAGATGAGACTGAGTTGAGAGTGTGTCGCGGTGTCCCACAAGGTGATGGTTTCCCCCACAGAGCAGGCTATGAATTTTCCGTGTTGTAGCAGGGCGATGCATGAGGAGAAGTCGGTATCAGGAACTGGCCACTCCGAGACGGTTGACTCGGTGGCTGCATTGATTTGCTTGATTGTGCTGTCTTTGGTTTGGATGAAGAGGAGACTGTGCCACCCGCTCACTGGCACATTGATGTCGACTAGTAAGCGACCATCGTTGCTATCCCAGACCCGGACGGATTCATGAGTGGTTGTTCGCCTTGTGGAGAGTATTTGGCTGCGAGGACCTCCCCGCCATGGTCGAGTGTTTGCACTTTTTTGCGGAACGGTGGCCGTGTAATCGAAGCAGTCGGCAGAGACGAGACGTGACGAGTCTGGCGAGAAATCGACGTCGCAGATGGAGGATTTGATCTTGTCCGCAAAGACTTGTTTGTAGGTCGTCGCGTGCCAAACCAACACCTCACCCCAGTCTGACCCCCCCGCGATCCATATTCCATCATTGGATGCAGCAACACGTCCGACACCGTATTCCACTCGAATCATCGCTACTTGTTTGCCATCCTTCACTCGCCACACTCGAACACCTTTCTTACTGCCACTGAGGAGATGCTCGCCGTTAACTGTAAATGTCACTGCGTACACGGCTTCACCAACATCAATTTCAAGGAACTGGGAATATTCTTCTAACACTCAGCATTAATGCAGTTTTATCTCGTCAGTACGCACCAATCGTCGTCGACATGGACAGGAGAGTAAACGAACAGGGTGTGGTGCGTGCGTATACACGCTGCCCCTCCCTGAAATAGGCCCCACTTCGTGTTTTCGGTGCTGGTCAAGTACTAGCAAATATCAGCCGATCTTTCTTTCCCATTCCCGTGAGGGATTCGAGTCGGCACCAACCCGTTCGCTCCTCCCGTGCCTTTTTATTATCGTGAGTCTAGTGTCTACGAGTCCCGGCGAGGGAACAAAACCGTTCGAACTGGACATCCAGAATGCTAGTGACGAGGGCAGCGGTGGATATCCTCACCCGGATGATGCAACGCATGGACAGTATTTATGTAACATCATTTGTTTTAAGTTCATTCCTCACCAACTCCCATGAACGCTGACATTTTTATTTATCCACTAGACGAACCATACACAGAAGATGATCATCGTCGTACGGATGCGCAAGTGTTCGAATACATCGCTCACCTATGGGAGGATGTCGATCAAGAGCCGCCCGACTGCAATACCGCGATGCAGCAGTGGTGCTCCGAGGAGTGATTTGCACTGATAATAGACTGGATTCAAGTCACAACATATTTTGGATTTTCTGGCCCGAGTTACAGCCCAAGTTGACGGATGCATGGAAAGCCAAGTCGTTTCGCGATATCCGCAGTATTGGTATGACCCTGACTAGTGACTCTTGTTTGTTCATCAGATCTTCCGTCACCTAGATTATTTACAGGCTCCTGCATTAAGATCCAGTAAGTGCTCTCGCGTTAGTGCATTCACCTGCCTTGACACGAGATGCAAAGAACCCATTCCGGCCGCTCAGTTGGATACATTGCGCACTGATTGTTCCTCCTGTTTCCGGCACGAAAACTCAACTGATGTCTTGGTCATTGGTCAGCCAGGCGTTGACGAAGACCCTTTTATCAACATGATCAAACGCCTAAGGACAACCACAGCGACCGAGATGTCCAACAACGCTAGCCTGCTATTCCACAAAATTACTTGCCATTCAATGCAGGTTGCATGGTTAACTTTGGGACACCCGTGGCCTTCAAGATTTTTGGGACAACTATGATCGACCATTCATTGTAGACGTCCTGATTCGTTAGTTAGGGTGGATGTTCTCCTGTTGGGTGAGGAAGCGATA